>LGRX02001491.1:0-15062 GCA_001247695.2 Cymbomonas tetramitiformis
CTGACCCGAAGGTCGACTTGCCCGAATGCAGACGTATCCCTGCATCCCCCAAAGTGCGAAGCACGGCTTCCACATCCTTGATGTGCTGCTCAGCGGTGTCTGAGTATATGCACACGTCATCGACGTACGCCACCGTGCAGTGTTGCAGGTGGCGTAGCTCGTAGTCCATGATCCTGATGAAGGCTGCGGTTGCTCCAGCTGCTCCAAACGGCATGGATGTGTAGCGATAAAGCTGGTTGCCCCACCAGAACGCTGTCTTGTCCCTGTCCTCCTCAGTGGTCATGGGAATCTGGTGGAACGCCTTGGTTGCGTCCAGGGTAGTCTTGAACTTGGCCTTGGCCACGCGCTGGTAGAGCTCTTCCGGACGATGTGGTAACGTGTTATCCTTCAGCGACAACCGGTTCGTAGACCGGAGGTCGACGCAGAATCTCGTCGAGGTCCACTGTCCAGTGTCGTGATCCTTCTTCCCCGCGACCACCACGTTGCTGGCGTGTCTGCAGTGCTGCGAAGCCGGCTCGATGAAGCCATACTCCAGCAGTTCCTTGCAGTGCAGGTCGATGATCTCCTGCTCTCCCGGGCTGTATTTCCTCGGTCGTTGGTAAGCTACCTTAGTCTCGTCCTTGAAAGGGATGGCGAAGGTCGCATGTGCCGCGCCCCCATGGTAGCCTTTGATGTCCTGCGGCTTGTTGGCGAAGCAGTAGCTGCACCTCCTTACCACGTCGCGCATCTCCTCCCAATTCTCCTCGGTGAACTCGGGATGCCCTCCGAAGGTGGCATTGAGCTCAGTGTCCAGCCACGCGGCCTCGTCCTTGGTGACCCTGGTCGTGCCCCCTGGCTGTAACGTGTCCAGCACCGTGTGCGGAAGCACCTCGTCTCGCTCCGCCACCATAGCCTCCCATCCGGTGTCCCATTGGCGCGAAGACCTCTGGTCTTCCCAGGCGGTCCTGATAGATCTGGTCGGCGAGCCCGAGCATGATCCCATCGTCAGCACGCCCTGAAACTCCCCAGGGGCCACAACGGCCACCCAAGCAGCCACCGCTAGTAGCAGCAAAAGTTTTAAAATTCTGCTGGTCCCCACTGGTTTAACTGGAGGGTGAAGGGTCAGTATGCAAGTCAACATCCTCCACCCCCCTTGCATACGGCCCAGGCCTCCTCCCGCAGACACGTAGACCACCAGCGCCAAGACTGATATCACATAGACACAGTGCGCCACCTGGTAGCAAGCGGCTGTGAACTGCAGGCGCTGCAGTCGGGCGGCAAAGCGCGGCTTCTGCATGCGCCGAGGAACAGCGGCCAGCGTAGCCGGCCCGGCGGCCAAGATCCGCTGGGCGACCGCCAGCGCGCGACCTATCTGAGTCTCCAGCGTGGCGAACGTGCCACCATCGTAAATCAAGCCGGAGCATGGCAACCCATGGTGGACAATGTGGGCGCCAGCTGTCAAGACGCACCCCATAGTGCCGACCATGTGCGTGAAGTGCATGGCGAGCATGGCGAGACAGAACCGTAGCCATGGCACGTACCACAGCCCACGCCGGGCGTGGCGGAGCCCAGCAACCTCAAGGCCACTCTTGGTCAACAGCAGTAGGTGCCTGGCCAGCTCCAACAGCACTCGCAGAGGCGCCTGTTGATGTGCCCATGGTTCGAGTGGTGCTGCGCGCATGGCCCACAATGCGCGTGCCATGGCTCTGCGGGGCACTTCAGCGTGGAATGCCCAGCAGGCTACGACCTCACCAAGGAATCTGAATACCTCCATAGCCATCCATACTGCCATCACTGCAAAATGAGGCAGCTGCGGCCAATGCAAGCGCACGAACACCCCCACGAGCAGGAAGCACACCTGCGTGCGCTTCGCCCGCCTATCATTGGCGGGCTGCGTGCCCGGCTTTTCGCCGGGGCTGCTTCTCAGTGACGGGCGCGCCGGGCTGCAGCCGGCCCGGTGCCCCCTTGAAAAGGCCCCAGTGCGCTTTGTCTTCTCCTCTCCTCCCAGATTTCATCATAACTTTGGCGTCTCTGGGGAGCACGCGACGCGCCAATGCCGGCATGTCGACCGCGAGCCGCGTCCTGACGATGAGCGCCTTCCCTGGGGCTCGGAGATCTCCTCCTGCGCTGACCAGCTCTTGGTGAACGCTGCTGTACGGCACTCTCAGTTGGACTCTGTGGGCGCGTTGCAGGATGGCCTGAAGGTCGAGTGTCGACATGCGCAACGAAGCCACTGGAATGCTCCGGGCTGCTGGGTGCTGTAGAGCTCGGGGTTGATGGCACGTACGAAACGGAGTCCTGCTCTTGTGCAGCTGGAGGCACGGCTTCAGTCTGCTGCGTGCAGACGGAATGTGCCGGGGATCTCAGAATGTCGTTGATTGACTGGTGCTCAGGTCTCTGTGCCATGTTGCACTCCAAGCCCCTGGTCGATATCCCGCCGAGAACTCGGCCAGAGTAGGGTGCCGGCGTGGGCGTGGCTCGCGCGCCATCACGACCATCAAGCCCCGGGCAGTCTGGCCCAAGCGTGCTCATCCTCGCAGTTGCGCGGGCGGCACGAGGTCGTTCTTCATATTCTCTGATGATATCCTGACGTGCCCGTATCGATTCCGAGAGAGCCGCCATGGTGAGGTGATTTGCTGCGACCTCGGCCTGCCCTTGCGCCAAACTGGCAGACAGCCCAACAAGTCTTTCACTGATGACCTCCACGCTGTCTTCATCCTCTGTCTGCGGCGATGGTGTTCTGGTGCGACCCGTGTGAGTGCTCACACCCTCAACAGCCGCGAGGTCGGAAGAGTATCCTGAGATGCTGCCATCTCCCTCCTCACTTCCTGCATCCTCTCCCTCGATTGGGTCCAGGCATCTCATGAAGTCATTTCGAAGACGCACCTGCACCTCTGCCCGACGTGCCTCAGCTAGCAACGCCGGGCCCACCGAGGATGTGAACGCAGACAATGGTTCTCGGTGCATCACTGCCACCTTGTTCCAGGTCTCCCAGCTGCAGCAGTCGAACTTGCGCGTCCCTGAGGAGAGGTACTCCAAGGTGAACGCCATGTTGCTGGGTCCCCGCTCACGGTAGTAGCGATTGTCCTGGAAGAGGTAATATACGGCCTTGGACCGGGCGTTGGCACGGGTCTTGAAAACCCGTAGGGTGCCCTGCCGCGGGCCATCACTCAAATGGCCTCTGGCGATCTCCAAGAGCTGAGTACGGTCAACCAGATGCTCCATATGTTTCTGTAAGGTGCCAAGGAGTCCTCCCGTGCAGCCTTTCGGCTGCCCACCCAGAGGCAGAAACTCTCCCCTTTGTCCCACTCCTGCGGAGGAGGCGTACTGGTGCAGGGTCTGGCTGCTGAGCCGCTGCGTGTGCACCCCCATTCCTCGCTGCGCGAAGGGCTTCCCAAGTTGGAACTCGATCTCGCCCATGAAACAACGGTACTGGATGAGGAAGACCGTCTGTCCATGCAGCGCCATGAACTCTGAGATCCCTCCCAGATCCAGCCAGTTGGCTTCCCCAGCTGTGTTCTCGCTGCGAGTGGGCGACTCTGGCTCGTAGGTGCCCTGGAACACTGCAGCGTGGTACTCTAACTTGGCAGGGTTGAAGACGCCGTTGGGCCAGGTTTGATGCCGTAAACGAAGCGTGGCTGAGGATGGTGGCGGTGCGGAGCCAGATGGCCCTGCCTCATCCCCCCTGACCGTCTTCGACGTCCTGAGAGTCTTGGATGTGCGCACTGGAGGGTTTCTTCTGGCCCCATAAGTGTCCAGCGCGTCCTGTGCTTGCTCCTCTGTCTTGCATGCACCGAGCATCACTCTCGTGTTGTCCCCCAGGTGTAGGTACTCCACGGCGGCAGCGTTTGTGCTGAACACCTCGCCACTGCCTCCTTCCCCATCTGTCACCGGGTAGAACTTCCCCATCTTGTCCGCTGCGTCTGACAGCGTAAGCTGCGGAACCACCTTCACGTTCTCGCCCTCCACACCAGCCACCTCCATGTCGTACCTCACCTTCAGACGAGCTCGAAGGTCAGCGATGTCCACTCGCTGTACGTACTTTAGAAGTTGGTACTGCCAGCGCTGGTCCTTCTCATAGTAAAAAGGCAGCTGGAACTCGCCAGTCATCTTACCCATGGGGGTCATGTTGGCGGCGCCTTCCATGGTGTGACGTACCATGCGCTCCATGAGATCCCATTGGGCGCGAGTGTGCTCGCTGAGTACGCAGAACTGGCGCGCCACCTTGTCCCACATGAGCTTGCCCGTCACGACCCCTGGGTACGTCTGATGGGTGTTGAGGATCTCCTGAACACTCGCCATCGTGTACCTTCCAGCCTCCCGATGGGCACCACAGTCAGGGAGTGGGACCTGGTCGTTGTCCTTCCTGCCGCTCGCCCTTGTGGTCCAGGTCTCTGAGGGTATCTTCGTCTCCTTGTCAACCTTCTGGTCCACCAACGTAAAGTCGGGCCACAGTAGCTCCGTCTCCAGGATGGTCTTGTATTCTCCACAACGCGAGAACTTGACCCGCACAAATCCTGCGTCCACACCACCTCCATCGCCCTCTTCGCAGAGTGTGCACAGACGAGCATAGCCCGTGCGGTCGATGTACAAGCGCTGCTGAGACCAGCTGCTCTCCTTGTCTTGGTAGTCCCACGGGTTCACTGCCATGCCCACCCATGGCTGTACGCTGGCCAGCTTGAAGTCAGCTTCGCTCGCGGCCTCCTGCTCCAGCGTGAGGTCTGGATAGCGAGGGTCTGACTGAGTCGTGGCCAGGCTGGCTGGCGTGAGGGACCCCCTTGCATCTGGCTCTTCAGCACTGGACCACTCACCTCTGGTCGCCACATTGGCTTCCCGCTGGCTGCGTGATGATGCTTGCAGCATGCCCAACATCTGGTCTGTCAAGGACGTGCCAGGCGCCGGAGGTTCGTACGTTGAGCTCTCGGTGTGTGGGCTGACCCGCCCAGTGAGCTCGCCTTGTATCATTGAGCTGGGTCTCAAAAAGCCCGCCTCCACCATGGACTGGCAGCGCGCCTCGAGCCTCTCCTTCTCCTCCGAGTTGAACCTTTTCAGCCTCATCTCCTCTAGCCATGACGCCAGGCTGTCCATTAGCTCGGGGTGGTTTCGCGAGAATGCACAAGGTGCAGGCGCACACCTCTCCCCTGCGAGGGCCAGACGGTCTTCTCCCCTTGCGCCCAGGGACACCGCTTCACGTGGTGGTAGCGCGCAATCCTCAAAAGCGGGGGCAAGAGTGCGCGCTGCCGTGGCATCGACGTCGAAGATCTCGGTCGCCAGGCACACTCTCGGGTCTTCGTTCCGCTTGCTCCTTGCATCGACGGGCGGCGTCAACTCGATCAATGGCAACGTGACCTTCTCCTTCATGCCCAGTGACACCGCGGCCTCAGAAGTGGCGATGCCTCTGTAGAGGTCGATGGTCAACTTGAGGGCGTTCTTCAGGGGTCCAGTGCCCACCAAGAAGTCCCACGTCGTGTCGTTGGTGTAGGTGACGAAGGCGTGGAGCCGATGTAGAGTCATGTACGGCGTGCCCGCGGCGAGAACCACATCCACGTAGCAGTACTTCGTGAATTCCGCAGGGCTGCCATCACATCTAGCCACCCTGGCTCCTGTCTCTGCATCAAAGATGGTCAAGCCCAACCTGTTGGCTGTCCTGATTGGGATAATGTTGCAGTTGGCTCCCGTGTCCAGGAGAAGCGCTTTGTACAACATAAGCAAGCCTCCAGAGGCTATCAGTGCCATCCCCTGTGCCAAAGACTCGTTCAGGAGCTTGCATACAGGCTGGACCTGTGCCATGGCAGTGAGCTGTTCCTCTGTGAGACCACTGAGCATCTTCTTCTTCAATAGCTCGTACGCCTTGGCCTCCATGGTCCCTGCGTGCAGCTCGCCCCTCTCGCTGAAGTCTCTCACCCCGTAGCTCTCCTGGACGGTGGCCGCTGCAGCGGTTACATGCACCGTCGTCCTCCCCTTCCTGGGCTGCTCCACCATGTCCTCCGGCATCTCGTCCAGAGGAACCTCTTCTTCGTCACTGTCGTCGCCCGACTCCATGCCCGGGCAATCGTCATCATCGTCACTGTCGTCGCCCGACTCCATGCCTGGGCAGTCGTCATCCTCATCGCTGATGTCCTGGCAGTCTGCTGCTGAGGCTGTCGGCACGGGGAGCTGGTTGTTCTCAGCCAGTTCCACCAAGGTCTCCACACCCCTTGGAGCTGTTATGCGACCTTCTGCTACGAGTCCAGCAGCTAGCTTACGGAAAGCTGCTCCCAGACTCTTGATCACGGAGGCCATGAGCTGCACCTTCCTCTGCATCTCGTCCGCCGCAGGCGCCATGGGCACCTGTGCGTCTGCCTCGTACTCCTCGGGTGTCTTCACTGGGAAGCCCCTCATGCGCTGGGTACTTCCCAGGGCTACTGCTGGAGCCGCCGTGAGTTCAGACTCCGCACTCTTGCACAGCGTCTCGGGGAGTGCCCCCAGACCCAAGGTGTTGAGGGCGCTCGAGAGCTCCTCTTCGCCCATCTCCTCGGCCATGGCTGTGAGTAACTCGGTTGGAGGGCCAGACGACACTCCTACCCCTGCGCTGCCATGGTGGTGCGCGCGTGCATCGACGGTGTGAGTCTCCCTCTCCGCGACGTGCGCTGCGACTGGTTCCTCGTCGGAGCCCTCATCCTCGGACAGCACCTGCGACTTCACACTGCCCGCACGACTGGCAGTCTTCCTAGCAGCCACCATGCCCTGGTACTCTGCTTTCAACGCCTCGGGATTGCCAGTGGCGCTCTTCTGCTTGTCCTCCGGTGACTGTTTGGCTCTGTACTTGTCTTTCTCGTCGTTGGACAGCTGCTGCCAGTCCGTCACCAGGATGCCCCAGTCAGAGTTCTTGAAGCGGTTCTTCAGATTGTACATGCGCAGGGCGGCGTTCTCCGCGTCCCACCACTTGCTGGAACCAAGCCTGCTCTCGTGGAATCCAGCAGGCATCTTGACATGTTTATAACCACTCCTGCACTGCTCGGGATCGGACTCATGCCAGCCCCCTCCAAAGCAGCGCAAGCACTTGGGCTTGTCGTTCGTACGCACGCCCTCTGCTGGCGGTGGCGTCTTGTTGTAGGAGGCCTTCTTAGCTCTTTCGGCCACATTCACCTCCTTCTTCATCTTCTTAGAAGGTGGTGTATCTACCTTCTTGCTGTTCTCCGGTTCGCCTGACTGCACCACCTCAGAGGACTCAATCTTCTTGATCGAGTTCTTTATGGCCTTGAGGTCAAGGCCATGCTGTCGCGCCTCCCAGGTGGAGTACTGGCAGCCACATCGTCTGGTGATCTCCTGGAGGAAGGTGAGGATCCAAGACTCTGCATCGCCCTTGAGCTTGTCTTGAACCTCGACGATGGCCTCCAGGTCCTTCCAGGTCACCCGATTGGGTGGCGGGAACTGTGCCCTCAGTTGCTCCTTCACCCGCGTCTGGAAGACCTTGATGCGCAGGTTGTCCACGCAGTCCTCGATGAAGGTACGCAGCTCTTCATCGCTCAACACCTTCCCAGTGTTGAGCTGCATTTCCCTGCGTTGGCACATCTTCATGTAGGTCAGCCCATCCTGCCCCACCTCCTGTGGCTTCTGTGTCAACAGATCCACTTTCTCTTGAGTCCCTTTCATCATGAACTTCTTGTCAAGGGCAGCGATGAAGCCCCTGAGCGCGTAGAAGTACTGGGTATCACGGGTGCCATCACGTCCCGTCAAGCCTTTCAGGGAGGTTCCATCAGTCAGATATTCGTCGGAAACCTCCCCTTGGGTGTCTTGGTTCGTCACCGGCCTCGCTATCACCCACGTGGTGCCAGTGTTCATCTCATTGAAAGGGGGCCTAGCGCACGGAATGGTACCCTCGAGTGGGCCATGCTCGCTAGTGTCCTTCAGGACTCGGTCCATGTTGGAGGCCACTACCCCCCCTCTTTCATAGTTCTCGCGCCACCAGCTGAGAGCTTGTGAGTTCTCTCCAGCCAGACACGCAGGGACGATGTCCCACAGATATTCAAAGTCAGGGGGAGTCTCTCTCAGGGTCTTCATCTGTGCTTCGGTGAGAGTCCCTACAGATCTGCAACCCTTGGGAAAGCTTTCCATAGGCATGTCATCCCTGTGCCCTCCCTATGCCCGCCCTTGGGAACGCTCGGGAAAATCCGGAAATATTTTCCAAAGGCTTGGAAAGTTTTCCATAGGGTATTTCCATAGGGATACCCCCTTTTGGAGTTTCCATAGGGTTTCTATAGGGCTGTATGCCTATGGAAAAGGACGTTCCATAGGCATGGAAGGCCGTATAATCACCCTATGGAAAAGTAAACATTTCCATAGGACGACTATAGGCATAACCAGGACTATGGAAAACCCTATGGAAAATGTAAACCCTTCCATAGGGCGGCTATAGGCATAGGGGGCCGATGGAAAGCCCTATGGAAAATATAACTTTCCCATACGCTTTCCATAGGCATGTCCAAGGGCGGGCGTAGGGCGGGCGTACGGATAGCGCACCTATGGAAACTTAGCGTATACTATGAGTTTTCCACAAGGTTTTCCATGGGGCGGGCATAGCGATAGTACACCTATGGAAATGTACAATTCGCCCTGCGTATTCTCGGGAATAAAGTCGTAATTCCATAGGGCCTTCCATAGGGATGCCATAGGTATGGTAGGCCTATGGAAACGTATAATTCACTCTGCGTATTCTCGGGAATATCAACGTAATTCCATAGGGCTTTCCATAGAGCCCCCATAGGGATAGTATACCTATGGAAATATACAATTCATTCTGCGTATTCTCGGTCAATAAAGACGTAATTCCATAGGGGTTTCCATAGGGTTAGCTATAGGGATAACACAGGGTGAGCATGCCGTAGGTATACTCTTGATACAGGTGGCAAAGTCGATACCTATAGTATCCATATGGAATACGTTTCCACACGTATACCGTACGTATGGAACCGAGTTCCATAGGTATAGCCAGCCTATGGAATGAGCTTTCCCAGGGGTGAGCCACCCAGTGGAAAGGTCTTCCGTAGGTATATCATCCGTATGGAAACATGTTTCCCAAGGGATACCGTACCTGTGAAAGGGTTTCCATAGGTATAACCATTCAGGTTTCATAGGGTGAGCATAGGGTGATGATTCATGATATATCCAGGCTTTCCATAGGGCTTTTACTACATATATACATATTAATATACAGAATAATTCCATCTATGAAATGAACAAGTTATTCGTCATGTAAGTCGCCCACAAAATCTACATGCCTATCTAGTATGAGCATCATCTTGTCTTTATCATATCTCCATGGTGGATCATTGAAACCGAGTTTGTGCTCGCCGAGATAATATACCAACCTATTTGCATCGGGTCGTCCAGCTGGAATTCTCTTGGTCGTGATGAACCGGTCAAAGTTCCATGGAATGGGTACAATGCACACCAAGCACTCAATCTCAAATGCTTGGATGAAAACCTCGGAAAGGTCCCATGGCAAGTCCGACCTCAACATCATATTGTTCGCCACGGTATCTTGAAATGCTGCCTTCAATGGAAACCATCTTACTTTGAGGAAAACCAATTGTTTCCTGCCAATCGGGATGCTATAAATTTTCAGAAGCTCGCCGTACCTGCAACACATACTTTCCAAAGGGTGAGCATAGGGTGGGCACAGGGTGGACATAGGGCGGCTATAGGGCGGACACAGAGTGGGAAAGCTTAACTCGTAATCATAGGGAGGGTGTAGGGTGGTCGTAGGGTGGGCACAGGGTGAGCATACGCATGATCTAGGATATATGTTACGGTATAGGGATGTTGTAGGGCGAACACAGGGTAGGCATAGGGCCAATATAGGGCGAACAAAGGGTGGGCATCGGATGAACGACCTGTCTTCATGGGCATTCAATCCATTTACTGGGGTATCAAAGATTGCCTTTATGTATCGTTGACAGGTGGTGAGGTGGCGGTCGGCGGATCGCGTACGAAAAGTGTCTCGTCCGACTTTCACGTGCTGACTCTTCATCACACCGTCCATGTAGACATAACAACGCTCCTTGGTACTCAAAGGACGACATTCCCTCGTCAACCGGTTCAACCGCCATGTCTCCAGATCTTGGATGACGGGTCGTGGCATGATCCGCCGTTCTCTCAAACTCAATCGCTTCCATTCAGCGAGTTTGGTGTCAAAGTCGTTTTGCAGGAGCTGGGCCCATGGGAAATTCGTGCGCATATACTTCCGTATACCTTTTACGTCACCTGTGGGTGATCAATGGGTGGGCATAAGATGGTTACGAATTTCAAAGGGTGGGCATAGGGTAGGCATAGGGTGAGCACAGGGATGGAATATTTCTTTTCAGCTCCAAGGATGGGCATAGGGCGGGCATACGGCGGGAAAGATTTCCATTGGGTGGGCACAGGGCGGACATCTACTGCAAAGGCATCTAAGGCACTGCGTACCTTCATCCAAGGTTATCGGTGTTTGCTTGCCAATCACCTCCACTCGTCGCTTTTGTGGCCCAGTGTATGGTGCAACCTTCTCATTAGATATTGAAGCATATATGCCACGGACTAGCATCAGCTGTTTTTCTAGCATTTGACCTGCGACATACATAACACATAAACAAACGTACAGTGCAGCCAGACGTTTCCATACCTATGTTCTCCCTATGGAAGAAGCTTTCCATAGGCACGGTATACGTACGGAACCGATACATAGTAAAGGCATAGGGTAAACATAGGGTGGGCATAAGGTGGGCATAGGGCGGGAAACTTTGAGATTCCCATTCCCTATGGTGATCACAGGGATAGCATAGGGCGGACGTAGGGTGAACATAGGGTGAGCCTAGGTATACATACCGTTCATGATGTTGGCTACTGGCTGCGATCGAGTTTTGACTGACTCCTTGCATTTCCCATAGAATGACTCCCACGGAAATAACCATGTTCCATGCGCAGGTCCTGTCAGTTCGATATGCCGAGGCAAATGTCGCAAAATATGCGTAGTTATATTCCAATCTTCAGGTGAAAACTCGATCTCGATCCAATCTTCAGGTGAAAGATCATGCATTCATTCCTGCAAACGTCGGCGGTATGGTACGGCAGGGCAAAATCCTTCCACATAGACAAAGCTTGTTTGAAGGAGGTCGGGAAACCATTTCGTCTCTGATTGCCGATGATGTCAACGTTGCCAATCACCGTTTGCCGCATGAGATTGAAGATTTGATCAAACATGGATTGGGTAGCATTGTGCTCGGATTTCGTTTCCAGCAGATCAATGACAAGACGATGCATTGTTGAAACCTTCTCGGCATAGACGTGATCAACGACCTGTGAAATCACGAGAGGCATCCCCAACTTTACAGGAACTGCAAAATAAAAAAAAGGCATTTCCCTCCGCATGTCCACCCTATGCCCGTCCTATGCCCACCCTATGCCGACCCTATGGAAACATCCAATGCTTTCCCTAGGCATGCCTACCCAGTGAACCACCTATACCCGCCTTTGGGAATGCTCAGGCCCACCCTATGGAAACATTCCATGTTTTCCTAACCTATGCCCGCCCAATGCTCGCCCTATGCCCACCCACTGGAAACGTCCAATGCTTTCCATAGGCATACTTACCCAGCGCTCTACCTATACCCGCCTCTGGGAATGCCTGTTCCCACCCTATGGAAACGTTCAACGATTTCCCAACCTATGCCCACCTGTTGGCATACGTACGCCCACCCTTGGGAAATACAGAAAGAGGGGTACCTCATGGTTATCCATATCCTCATCGTTGGCAGCAGGAATTAGGAGACGGGCACAATGTTCTTCCAGCTTTCTCAAATGATCCTGGAGAATTTCGTCCGCTTCTGCATTGGCATCTTCCATGTCATCATCACCTCCAAGGGAACCACCATCACCACCATTACGGTCACCCCCGTCATCACTTGAAGTATCGTCTTCACTACTACTTTCCCCCATGTATACCGCTCCTTGCCATCTCTTGTATAGCTTCGTATGTCGTTGTATCGTTCGAAGAGGTTTTTCAACTTGTAGTCGGCACACGGTGCAAGGACATGGTGGCATGTCGACCCCGTGGTTGTTTAATACTGGCCCACAACACACCATCCATACCAGCACGCATGACTACTTGGAACCGTTGCTTCCTTTTTAGCTTTTCATTTGCTAGGCATAGGGTGATCATGAGGTGGTCATAGGGTGGGCGTAGGGTGGGCATAGGCATGGAAACAATACGATGTGTTCCATAGGGCGGTCCGCCCAATGACATCCCTATGGAAGGTGTTCAATACCTTCCATACCATGAACATAGGGTGGACATAGGGTGGACATACGTTAGGAATGCTGTATTCTGGTTCCATAGGTATGCCCGCCCTATACAACCTATGGGAAAATAACCTGAACTTTCCATAGGGATATTGGGTTGATATTCTATGAACGGTCGAGGTGTTAACCCTATAATAGTGGCGTCCGTAGGGCTGGAAATAATTACACAGGGATGGAGAAACCCTATGTAAAACCTATGGGAACGCATTTCCATTGGCTTTCCATAGGGCAAAAACCTTTCCATAGGGCACTTTTAAATCCCCTATCTGAAAATCGTATGGAATGGCTCTGGAAAGTTTTTCACAGGCCCCAATGGAAATCGTTTCCACCGGGTGATCATAGGTTGGCTCACCCCATTTTCGGGATTCCATAGGTAATTTATAGGGATGGAATCAAAAAAATGAAAAATAGGGCAGATTAAAACAGGCCCTTTTTGGACCCTACAACAGCAACACGCCGCACTTGGAAAATGCCTATGGAAAATGCAGAATTACTCTGTTAAGGAATGCCACAGAGATCATCCCTATGATAG
Organism: Cymbomonas tetramitiformis; assembly: GCA_001247695.2. Taxonomy (NCBI): domain Eukaryota; kingdom Viridiplantae; phylum Chlorophyta; class Pyramimonadophyceae; order Pyramimonadales; family Pyramimonadaceae; genus Cymbomonas; species Cymbomonas tetramitiformis. Next base: position 12,830 of record LGRX02001491.1, read on the forward strand.
TGGCGTCCATACCTGTGGAATGGCCTGGAAACAGGTTAAAAAACATCACCAATGTACCCTATGGAAAATCCGGAGCCTGTGGAAAAAGTGGTGTGCCCTATGGGAAATCCAGAGCCTATCCCTATGGAAACCCCTATGGAAGACCCCCTACCGCCGCCAAAACCCCCCCAAATAAAATGAGCTTGTTCGATCACCCCCAAGAAAACAAACCATTTGTTCACTGACGAGGGGGGCAAAAAAACAAAATTGCGGCCTGTATGCGCTGTTTTGGCTATTAGAGATTTTATTTCTGGAACTTCAAAAAAAATCGGGATCTCATAGGTTCGATTGAGACTGAGAACGACGGCCACCTCTAGACCATTACGAAGGGTTGATTACATCTAATCCCAGTTTAAATTTTATAAGTCGATTATCTCCGATGCAATGTCACTGAGAGTCTGAGACATCGCATCGTCATCATCGTCGTCATCGTCGATCGTGCTCGCATGACGAGGCGATCCGATGTGACTTCTGAACGGCAAAGTTTTTGAGCACTTCGATTTTTCTGAACGGTCAAGTTCAAACTCACGTTATTGCACTCTTCACAGTTCGCCGTCAGCAATGTTGCAGCAGCCTCGCCAGTGAGTTGCGTGCTGTGATATTTTTAATTCTCACAGGTTGCAATATGGCACTGGTTTGCGGTGCATGTTTTGGTTATGCGTGTGTATTATTTTGTGTGTGCTTCGCGCGCTCATACTTGGCATGCGTGAAACTTTGACTAGGAGTGAACGGGAAATTCCCGCGAGTCCTTTGCACTCGAAATAGTTTGTTCAAATCCAACTCACTCCACATCCCCCTTTTACTTTCCTTTGCTTCTTTCGTTGACGACTGCTATTTTCTTTCTTCTTTACTAAACGTTAGTTGGTTGGTTTCGTTTTTCAGATCCGCTGAAAACGTTCGCGTGGCGAAGTCATATTAGGTTTTCATCTCGCGTTCATATTCGCATTTATTTGAGGTTGCTCGGTTGTTAATTATGTTTTCAATAAAGGTTTATTTTGTGCGTTTCCGCTTTTTACTAAGTGTTGGCTCTTTACTTTCCTTTTCAGATTGGCTGTTTTCGAGGAGGGCGAAATGGAGGAAATCGACCGCCTCGAGTACAACGTCAACTTCAAGCATCCCTTCAAACATTCTAGGTTGATAAGTCCTTTATGTTTTCATTAGAATATTCTTTTGTGCGTTTCCGCTTTTTTACTAAGTGTTGGCTCTTTACTTTCCATTTTAGATCGGTTGTTTTGGAGCCAAGCGAGATGGAGAAAATCGACGGCCTCGAGTACAACGTCAACGTTTAGGTTGGCATCTTGTAAATAGAAAGAGCACGAGAAGAACATTATTTTGCGTATTGTAAATAGAAAGTGCACGAGTAGAACATAATTTTGTGTATTCGTTGGTATGATAAAATTTGATAGTCCCATTCGTATTCCTTTCTGCCTAGCTAGATACATGTTAATCGTAGTAAAGATGCTCGAGTATTTTGTTTATCTCGCATAGTGGAAACATAGTGAACACACTGCATGTTGCTAATGTGCAATATGTATGCTACACAATCAGTGCTACACGTACAGTATCCCTATACTGCCCCACTACTGTGCCTATGGAAAGTAAATATTAATTAAGTTCCATACGTATAGCATCCCGATATTATCCATATATCGTGCCTATGGAAACCATATATATCTATTGGTTCCATACCTATACTATGCCTATAGTAAATAGTTTCCATACGGATAACATACGTAGGGAAAGATGTTTTCCATACCTATAATATACGGTTTTCATACGCATGGTATCCCTGGGGAAAAAGCTTTCCGTAGGTATAGTACACCTGTGGAAAATGCTCTCCATAAGTATAATAACCGTATGGAATATGAATTCCATAGGGCGGATCACCCTACGGAAAGCGTTTCCATAGGTATACTCCTGATGCTGTTAACGGAATCATACGTATAATATCCGTATGGAATACCTTTCCATAAGTATACAGCACGTATGGAATTGTGTTTCCATAGGTATAGCCATCCTATGGAACAATCTTTCCCAAAGGTGAGCCACCCAGTGGAAAACCTTTCCATAAGTATGTCGGCCGTATGGAAACCTATTTCCCAAGGGACGCTAAGTGTATGGGCCCGTCTTCCGTAGGCATAATGTCCGTATGGAAAGATCTTTCCCAGAGGATACCATACCTGTGGAAAATGTT
>LGRX02001492.1:0-10956 GCA_001247695.2 Cymbomonas tetramitiformis
GGAGGTGTAGAGTTGTAGACAAGGTCGGGTTGGTGGGCGTTCGGCTCACGCACGTCATGCGCGGGCGCACCCTCTATAGTTTACCCGCGCCAGCATTGCACTTATGGGATCACACCCAGCCTGTGTACGCAGCTCGTGGGAGGGGCGGATGATGTGAGGTCATGGGAGGGAGAGTCGTTTGTCGTGTGGCCGTCGTCAGTTGGAGGGGGGTGTAGAGTTGTAGACAAGGTCGGGTTGGTGGGCGTTCGGCCCACGCACGTCATGCGCAGGCGCACCCTCTAGTTTACCCGCGCCAGCTCTGCACTTATGGGATCACACCCAGCCTGTGTACGCAGCTCGTGGGAGGGGCGGATGATGTGAGGTCATGGGAGGGAGAGTCGTTTGTCGTGTGGCCGTTCAGTTGGAGGGGGTGTAGAGTTGTAGACAAGGTCGGGTTGGTGGGCGTTCGGCTCACGCACGTCATGCGCAGGCGCACCCTCTAGTTTACCCGCGCCAGCTCTGCACTGATGGGATCACACCCAGCCTGTGTACGCAGCTCGTGGGAGGGGCGGATGATGTGAGGTCATGGGAGGGAGAGTCGTTTGTCGTGTGGCCGTCGTCAGTTGGAGGGGGGTGTAGAGTTGTAGACAAGGTCGGGTTGGTGGGCGTTCGGCTCACGCACGTCATGCGCAGGCGCACCCTCTAGTTTACCCGCGCCAGCTCTGCACGCATGGGATCACACCCAGCCTGTGTACGCAGCTCGTGGGAGGGGCGGATGATGTGAGGTCATGGGAGGGAGAGTCGTTTGTCGTGTGGCCGTTCAGTTGGAGGGGGGTGTAGAGTTGTAGACAAGGTCGGGTTGGTGGGCGTTCGGCTCACGCACGTCATGCGCGGCGCACCCTCTAGTGTACCCGCGCCAGCTCTGCACGCACGGGATCACACCCAGCCTGTGTACGCAGCTCGTGGGAGGGGCGGATGATGTGAGGTCATGGGAGGGAGAGTCATTTGTCGTGTGGCCGTCGTCAGTTGGAGGGGGGTGTAGAGTTGTAGACAAGGTCGCGTTGGTGGGCGTTCGGCTCACGCACGTCATGCGCAGGCGCACCCTCTATAGTTTACCCGCGCCAGCATTGCACTTATGGGATCACACCCAGCCTGTGTACGCAGCTCGTGGGAGGGGCGGATGATGTGAGGTCATGGGAGGGAGAGTCGTTTGTCGTGTGGCCGTCGTCAGTTGGAGGGGGGTGTAGAGTTGTAGACAAGGTCGGGTTTGTGGGCGTCCGGCTCACGCACGTCATGCGCAGGCGCACCCTCTAGTTTACCCGCGCCAGCTCTTCACTTATGGGATCACACCCAGCCTGTGTACGCGGCTCGTGGGAGGGGCGGATGATGTGAGGTCATGGGAGGGAGAGTCGTTTGTCGTGTGGCCGTCGTCAGTTGGAGGGGGGTGTAGAGTTGTAGACAAGGTCGCGTTGGTGGGCGTTCGGCTCACGCACGTCATGCGCGGGCGCACCCTCTAGTTTACCCGCGCCAGCATTGCACTTATGGGATCACACCCAGCCTGTGTACGCAGCTCGTGGGAGGGGCGGATGATGTGAGGTCATGGGAGGGAGAGTCGTTTGTCGTGTGGCCGTCGTCAGTTGGAGGGGGGTGTAGAGTTGTAGACAAGGTCGGGTTGGTGGGCGTTCGGCTCACGCACGTCATGCGCGGGCGCACCCTCTAGTGTACCCGCGCCTGCATTGCACGCATGGGATCACACCCAGCCTGTGTACGCAGCTCGTGGGAGGGGCGGATGATGTGAGGTCATGGGAGGGAGAGTCGTTTGTCGTGTGGCCGTCGTCAGTTGGAGGGGGGTGTAGAGTTGTAGACAAGGTCGGTGTAAGGCCGATGGTGCCATCGTATCCCCTCATTACTCTCCACCCCCCGTGCGCCAAGCGAGTACTCCCACCAGCGGCGGTGGAGACCACGACTGCGAGGACAAGCGCCACGTAGGCGGCCTGCGCGATGCGATGAAGTCGGAGATTGCGCCGAAGCTGCGCCCAGCGCGCCGCAAAGCGAGGCTTGTCCAACCTGGCCGGCAAAGTGGGCAGGCACACGCGGCCCAACAAGAAAACTTGGGACCAACGCAGGGACGGAACAGTCCATCCACGGTCACGTCGAATGTGACCTGCGTCCAGAGGGTCGTCCACGACACAGGAGGCGTGGCGCGCCACGTCCTCAGTGTAAATGCTGGTGCAAACCCAAAGCCAGGCGAGGACCACGAGGAGGAGGGCGGCTGCACACTGCGACCAGCATGCCAAGGAAACGACCACCCCCCGAAGGGGCACCACCATCCAACCTCCTGCACGAACACGGTGCACGCCAGCATAGATGCCCGTGGTGCGCACGATAAGCAACCCAACGTACCAAATGCAGGCGAGAGCCCATAAGACCCAAATGTCGTAACATGCACGACGGGGATAACGTCGAGCAGACGACCACCACACCGGCAGCTGGTCCAAAAACGAGGCCACGCAGCGCCTCCACCAAACTTGAAAAGGGCACCATGTCAAGTGCCATGCCATTGCCTCCCACATCGCCCAAACGGCGACCATGGGCACGGGACCTCGTCCCAGCCACCACCAAACCACTGCACTGCCCGCAAACGAGATACACGCCCGCAGGACACCTGGCCTCAAGTGGACTGCCTGTGCAGGCAGCCCACGGCCACAGCGTTGGTTGTGCATCAGGGCCACCCGCCCGCTGTGCCCGGGGAGCCCTGATGAAAATACGCTTGTTGTCTTTGCGCTTCACGTTGCTCGTCTGTGTAGCGCTCAAACGCCTCCGTCACCTCGCTGCATACCGAAACAATCGGAGAAGGAAGACGCCGCGAGTCATGGTCGGCCGGCATCCTGGACGCCCTTGACGCATGGACGACATGGGTAGCAGTCCCATGGCGGTCAACGGAAGGAGCAGACGAGCGCGCAGCACCGCCCGCGCCCGGTTGATGCTCAGACGTTCGGACAGAAGGCCGGCACTGGTGACGCGCAGGGGGGTCGCGAACCTCGTACACATTCCTTCGCCAGGCCGTATCCATGTGTTCGGGCCTTTCGGCCACTCGAGCCTGATGGGCGGGCGGCGGCGGTGGAAGACGACGCGCCTCCAAGGCCCCCAGGGCTGGCAGCAACCATGGCGCGGCCACCTCCCTGGTCCCCCACTGCAAGCATGTGAACTTCCGGTCGTCCCGCATGAAGTACTCGTTTGTGAACTCAGCGTGCCAAGTATGACATAGCTGGTCCTCCATGAAGATGTAGTACACCGGCGTGGCATTCGGGTGCGCCATGCAGCGCAGCACGTGTGCTGACCCAAGCTCCACGTAGGTGCACAGCGAGAACTCGATGTTCCTCAGGGAGTAGTATCGAAATGTTTTTGCTATATTGATAGTTTTCGATAAATCAACTTTTATCGTTGATCAATAACAATAGGTGCATTCTCATATTGTCTCATATTGATCAATACCAATAGTTGTTTACCCGAGATCAATCAATAACAATACATACACACAACCTCGTGCCCTTATCAATCGATAACGATAGCTTAACAGTTCTCATCAATAAATAAGTAATATATGCTAACTATCGATCTATCAATATTCAATATGACATATCGATAGGTAGCGCCACTGCAACAAATATGTGTGTGTATTGCATATACGCACACTTCGACACTTGCAACTACATTTGGCAAATGTAGCAAGCTTACTTACAACTCAACAATACTAATGCATGCCATAAGCGAATGCTCAATAGTGCCCTCAGACAGATTCTTGCGCAAGTCTGAGTGCATCCTAGTGACTTTAGAGAATGCACGTTCTACACCTGCTGTGCTCGCTGGTACAGCCAAGAACCGGCGTGGCATCTTTGCTACAGAGGGAAAGTCTGAACTCTTCTCCCTATACCACTGCAACAAATCCACACCTAGAGGTACATCTGGGAGCTCAAGGTACAACGCAAGCTCATCATCCTTACTCTGAATAACGGGCTCTACCGTGGCAACCTGAGCTTCAGCCTCCTCATCATCATCCGAGTCCGCTAGGAATGAGGTTACACAAACCTTACCAGCCACCTTTGCTTTTTTTGGAGGTGGGGGTGGGGCGCCAATTCGTCACAGCTTCGAAAAAGAGCGAGAAAGCGGCGTTGGTGCCAACCTGCCAATGATGGTGCAGTACGTGCTTGGTCGAAGATCGATTAATCGATGACGTATTGATAACCAATAATATGTTTGTGCTCGGAGTTCATTGATCGATTTGAATAGGTGTTCGAGTGTCATCGATCAATATCGATAGTTCGCGGGGCTTCGTGCGCATGCATCGATCAATACCAAATAACTGGTCGCCGAGATCAACCAATATTCGATATTTCGATATCTATGAATTTCCTATCAATAAATAACAATATTTCGATTAATCGATACTATCGAAAATATTGAATATCGATACTACTCCTTGATGTTCCTCGCATGACCCCCTGCGCGCCTGTGCCCTGAGCTATGGTGCGACAGATCAGCATAGGCCGACATGATAGCCTCCAGCAGGTTGGAGGACGTCGTCTGTCCCCCAAGAGGGAGGCGCCAACCCCGGTCTCCGCAAGCGATGGTTTTGTCATGCTTCTTGGCGACCTTGCTGGTGATACCCGGATACTTCCGCAGCCTGAGACCTCGCTCCCGGTTGCACACGCCAAGCTCATACACGACTCGTTGGCCCCTGAAACGGTCAACGAATGTCACGCCAAACCTCACCATAAAGACGGTAAGGTTGCGGCGATCCTTCAAGGCTCTCACCTCCTCCACGGACAGAAATCTGCCCACTCAACTGTCGGATGAGGTGGCCATTTGCACGGCATCCCAATCTGACCCCGATGGAGATGGAGGCGCCCTCGCAGGGGACTGAGACAGATGATGCGCCCGTGGTGGACTCGGAGGCGTAGGAGGCGGGCCTCCCGGGGAACGTGATCGGGCATCACGTGAGACACGGATTGAGTTTGCCCATGAGCCAACGTTGCTCGCAGCAGGCGATGCAGGGGGCGACCCAACAATGTTACCGTTTACCACATTCTGACTGACACGTCAGTGGCAAAGGAGTCGTTGCCATCTTCATCTTATCATTCCCTGGTCATCCGATAGTGACCATATCTTCTCTGGCAGGTCTGCATCTCTCAAACGGTCATCTTAGCAAAGCCTGTCATGCTGTCACCTCTGTCACGCGTGTCACCAGCTGAACAAACCCGGCGCGGTACCATGAGAAGCCGGCGTTTGTTACAGGTAGCATTCAAACAACACAAATGACCTTAACACACAAGTTTGCCCACCGATATCGCCATTTCCCCAAGAAGCCCATAGTCATGCTCATAAATTAAGGGGCACTTTTTTGCTATTTCGAGCACACTTTTCGAAAATGTACCCCCTACCCACACGGATCTTGCTTACATGCGGCTGCCACGAAATCAGAATATGCAGGATGTATACCAATGGCGACTATAAAGTCAAATCGCACAAGGGGGGGGTCGAGTCATGCCTGACCAAGCCTGCTGTTACAGATCGAAAGATGACAGACGCCCGCAGTCGCGATGTTGGTACGTCGTCGTCGATGTCACACGCATGGTCGATCATCGATCGTCTGTAACAGTCCGATCTGTACGAGTACCACTGAAATGCGCGAAAGGATCATCATCCTCCGCGTAGCTCAGTTGGTTAGAGCGTCGCACTAGAGAAGCGAACGTCACGGGTTCAAATCCCGTCGTGGAGCATTTTCGCCCCATGACGATATATATGATTTGACCCGGCTCGTACAGTGAAATCCCCGCACCGATTTCCAACCCTAACATTGGTATCGAAGCGACGGTTCGGAAACCGCCTCAGATGTAACGGCATAAGGCACACGATGTGACCTACGCTAAGATCGCGTATGCTCGGGCACGGCGATGTGACCTGCGCTACGATCGCGTATGCATGGGCAAGATGTGACCCGCGCCGATGACGCGGACACATTCCACACAACCCCCGATACGAGCGGACAAGGTTGGCTGCCACGTCATCACATCTGAGGTCGGACCTCTGAAAAGTAACTCGACACGAATGTCGTGAGGTCACGACACTTTAAAGAGGGGAGATATGTTACGGATCGAAAGATGACAGACGCCCGCAGTCGCGATGTTGGTACGTCGTCGTCGATGTCACACGCATGGTCGATCATCGATCGTCTGTAACAGTCCGATCTGTACGAGTACCACTGAAATGCGCGAAAGGATCATCATCCTCCGCGTAGCTCAGTTGGTTAGAGCGTCGCACTAGAGAAGCGAACGTCACGGGTTCAAATCCCGTCGTGGAGCACTTTCGCCCCATGACGATATATATGATTTGACCCGGCTCGTACAGTGAAATCCCCGCACCGATTTCCAACCCTAACACCTGCCACGCCGACCACGCGTCAAGCACAAATGCCCATTTTTAAGGGGTTATGCCGAGGGGGCTGAATGCCGTTTTTTTTTTTAAAATCAGAAAGTCGTCCCCAGGTAGCATTTGGAATTGGAATATTGGGGACATATAATGGTTAGTCGATAGGCATCGATCACCCCCCAGAAACACCCCTATTCTGACCTCCACGGCATTTTCCCAATTTCGACGCATATTGGGTAAAATTAATTCCGATTTTTCAGAATTAAAAATAAGGCGGTTTTGGAAAAATTCGGGAGTCACCTTAACGCGCGACTTTCGGGCGCCCCACTTCATCAACGCAGGGTCCATGAGGTAGGCAAAAGGAGAACTGGTCACTGGGCCGGTCTGGTCGCAGGTGACACCGTACAGCAATTTGTCTCCAATTTTAATCCTGTAATTTACGTATAATCTATGACGGACATGACAGTGACAGAATTGACCAAGAATCTGAATGCGGCGATCGCGAGCCTTGCTTTTCCTTTAGAACCTGGTTCTTGCCGTCCAGATTTCTTGAATTCAAAACTTCAACAGCGGACCTGTCGCGAGCTATGAAGTACTTTTTTCGCGCACTTCGCGAGGTCGAGAGTCTTCGGCCCGTTGACCATAGCCTAAAAAGGCGTCAACGGGTCGCTGTACGGTGTCCGTTTTTTGCCACGTGGCCTAGAGACGTGGAACGGGAGCTACACCGGCTGAGCGGATGATGCCGCGGCCTCTGAAAATCAGTGAAAAACAACATCATGGGAAATTCGGACACCGTAGGTAGTTTTAAAAAGGCATATATAGAGGACTTATGTATGCCTTTGACCCTCCTGCGGTGTCCGGACATGCGCTTTCCAGCATCCGGTAGGGTAGGATGCCGCCATCGGGTTTGGGTTTGCGGAGAGCGCTGAAATCTGCAGCCATTCGCGTTTCACCCGGTTGAACTTATCTGGAACTTATCGTATGCCTTGCACTATGCTTGCTTAACGGGTGTTAAGCAAGCACGGTACTATGGTTGCGTCAAGGAATGTATACCATTCCTTGAGCACCGGCATTCCGGGGAGTCGCCTAGGTCACGTAGATTGTTCATCCACTCAAGTGAAATGAACAAACCTGGCAACTTATAAACTTTTTTATTGTGCGTGACACAAGCTACTTGAATACAGGTTTGTGGCTACGTTTGTTCGTGCGGGCGCGTTGTAGTGCGGATGGCTAACCTCACGTGATCATCTTCGCGCAAGGGAGGCGAAGCTGATCACGTGCAGTTGGACATGAGTTCGCACTTGAGGAGTGTATGCATATATGCTCTGTGATATGCTGTATGGTATGTCGTGCAATAATATATGATAAAAAATACACCGCTGCTGCTGACCCGGGTCAACAGCAGCGGTGTATTTTGAAGTGAACGAAAGTCGAAAGTGATTAAGAAACAGTTTCAAACTGTCTCGAGCTTCCCAACACCGATTTATCTGCGTCCGATGACTGTGTACATGTAATTGTACCGTCAGATCGAAAATAATTTTATACACAGTGTCTGGCGTAATTTTCGAGTCATCGTCGTCATCGAAAATGCACTTTTGATTAGGTCATGAAATTGCTGTACACCGCTATTGTGTCACTAGTCTACTTGACTACTTGAGCTGCTTGAGATTTTGAGCCCTTGAGAATCCCTACCCAGTGAATGTCTCACTTTATTGAAACCGGTCTACTCACCATCTTTGATCTTATGGGAGCAGCCGAGCTGCCTCGCGCACTGCCACACCTTCTATGGAACCGAGGTGACATGCGCGCATGCGCGAGCGACAGGTTCGGGCGGTCTTGGCGACACCACGCCCGCTTTTCGTTGCCCCTTAATTTATGAGCATTACTATGTACGATGAACACGATCATGAAGGAAGGCGAGGTCGCACCTCTCGTCTGCACAAATCAGTATCGTACGCATTTTTACTTTCTTTTGCCTTTTTCTGCGTCTGCATGCGCACCGCGTACAAGTATCGCGACGAGAGTCCTATCGCCACCCTCGCCACCCATCACGATAGAAGATATTAGTGCTCCTCGCGACTACTCAGTGTCCGAGTCGGTCTCTAGAGTCGTGATAATGAACTTTCAATTGTTTGGGTGAACGGACTGCAAGCTCAGTCGTTTCATTCAGGTTTAAACGTTTATCCTACTTTCACGTTCAACTTGCCCGCCTTCACGTGGTGATCCCATCCCTCAACGTCAACACCCGAAGACAGCGTGGAGACAACGGCGGGATACCGGTCTGGCCACAATCTTTTCCTGTAACGCGCAGCCAATAGTCGTGCTTGTCCGCTTTACAAGCCTCACATGTACGCGTCAACTTGAGAAGTGTTTCAAAATCATTAGAAGTAAGCATTGAGCGCAAGTTCTCACTTCGTTCACTCCGGAGCACTCTCCGGACTAGCTCACTGGGTCGTCCAGTAGTATCTGACTCGTCATGTTTTATGATCTGCCCCCACATCATCCATACTCCGTTGGCCAACTTACTCAAGCTTCTTTGAGGGCAGATTCGGCTTGACCAAGTTGCCCAAGACCCGGGTGCTCATTGTAGCGCCTACTTACAACCTCTGATGTTTCGCTTGAGCTCTTTCGCATTCTGCAGACCCTTGTCGAGTTGCACATAGGGCCCAATGGATCCTCTGCAAGATTCGCGAGGTGAACATGGTACACTACGAAAACCACCCGGCGAGCAGCAACAGGAGCAACGTATGGCTGCAAAGCGACGCGCTGCTGAACGACAGCGACTTGCTTCCGAAAGGTTCGGTACACGCGAGAGCAAACGAGAAGCTCACTGTGATTCTTTGCACTTGGTATTCGATTATATTGGGAAGGAAAAGATTGCCTCGCTTCTTTGCCGCTCTGTCGCGTCGCCCACTTGCTTGAGTTCAAGACGCAATACTATGCCATCTTCTCTGAAAGCGTTGCTCCGAACCCCTCGTTCCACTGTTCAGCACTCGCTTCATTCACTTTCTTTCCTCTGAATCCGCGCTCCCTCGGACGCTCTTGTTGCACCGAGAAAGTCTTCGCCAGGACGTCCCCTGTCGACGGAGAAAGTCTTCGCCAGGACGTCCCCTGTCGACGGAGAAAGTCTTCGCCAGGACGTCCCCTGTCGACGGAGAAAGTCTTCGCCAGGACGTCCCCTGTCGACGGAGAAAGTCTTCGCCAGGACGTCCCCTGTCGACGGAGAAAGTCTTCGCCAGGACGTCCCCGGGTTGGCAGCCGCGCCGCGTCGCTTCATCTCACACGGCCGATGAACTCTTAGTGAAGCCCGCTGTTCCGCCACTCGTCCAAACGCTATCATCTTTCTTTGTGCTGCTCGGCCAGCCGACGCCCTGTTTTTCCCCGTCAACCGGCATCCGTGCTCGTTGGCCATGCGTCAACCGGCATCCGTGCTCGTTGGCCATGCGTCAACCGGCATCCGTGCTCGTTGGCCATGCGTCAACCGGCATCCGTGCTCGTTGGCCATGCGTCCTACGTACCAGTCCTCGCCTGTACCGGTGGACTGGCCTCGTTCGTTCAGTCAAGACCTCTGCCAGGCGCTCTGACGGTGACGGATATATCAACGGGATGGTCACAGTGGCCGCCCCGAGGCCGCCCAAACTGCGAAGCCAACGAGGCCGAATTCCGCTTCCGCGAGGCGGAGCACGCTCTCCGACCTGGTCGACGCGCGCGGCGCTCCACAGGTGGCTCCTCCGTCGTCTCAAACCGCGCTCGCATGGGCGCATACTCATTGTTGTGCTGTTCAGACACTGACTCGGCGCATTCGACTGGGTTCCCGGGGTGCGTGTGTTCGGTCACTTTCTCACACTCGGCATGAGAGCTGTGTTCAAGCGCACACTCCGGAAGGTCGCCCTCCAAATGCAGCGCGTCCGGCTACCGGCGGTGTCGTACGCCATCGGAGCGCATCTGTGCCATCAGTTCGGTGTCATGCGTTTGGGTATGCCATCGGAACGCATTATCCGGTGTCGTCGAGTCATACGGTGTCATCGAGGCATACGCCTCATCAAGTCATACGGTGGCATTCCTTCGGAAAACGTCCGTGCCAGCAGTTCTGTGTGTTTTTTTAAAGTTTGCTGCACTTCCACTTCGTTCCTGCATGCATAATGCACTACGAGTTGAAGGTCGGGTCGACGTCAATGAACACATGTGACGCCTCTCTGTGTTACACCGCACGCAGATGTCGTTGCAGCGACCCGGATCGGCGAAGGGAAGTCAAGCTGGCTTAGGGGAATACCACGGCATTTCCTACCGGTGAGATAGCACCATGTAACCTCTGGCACTCCTCCGCCTGGCTCGGGGGACTCCTCCGCCTGGCTCGGGGGACTCCTCCGCCTGGCCCGGGGGACTCCTCCGCCTGGCTCGGGGGACTCCTCCGCCTGGCCCGGGGGACTCCTCCGCCTGGCTCGGGGGACTCCTCCGCCTGGCCCGGGGGACTCCTCCGCCGGGCTCGGGAGACTCCCCCGCCTGGCCCGGGGGACTCCTCCGCCAGGCTCGGGGGACTCCTCCGCC
>LGRX02001493.1:0-26339 GCA_001247695.2 Cymbomonas tetramitiformis
AGATCCCCAGTGCAGAGGTGCTCAGTGGGGTACGCGGAGGTGCGGGCGTGAGATCCCCAGTGCAGAGGTGCGCAGTGGGGTACGCGCAGGCGTGAGATCCCCAGTGCAGAGGTGCTCAGTGGGGTACGCGGAGGAGCGGGTGTGAGATCGCTACCCGAGCCCTTCGACAACGGAGCGTCCCCTGGGCCCCCACAAGCGCGGCAGGGCAGCCGGGACCCCTGGAAGAGGACAAAAAGAGGCGCTTGCGGACGGGGGAGCAGACGCAAGCTACACGTCAGTCGCATGTTAGCAGAGTGGCGCTTTGTGCTGGGCTTCCAATGTCTGAACACGCATTGTGCGAGGTCCAAGTGCACGACAGAGACCCAGAAGAAGCTCTGGTGAGAGGGAACACTGCCTCTCGGCCACCAACCACTGCCACGAGGACCTCGGGTTCGAGGGTCCGGCCAAGGGTCGGGCGGTGGTGAGGAAGCTGAAGGGCGCGAAGGCCTCCCTGCAGGCCCAGGAGCTGGCGGAGGCCGGGCAGGAGGCCACCTGGCGGACGTGGTTGCCGGCGGAAGCAGGGCAGGAGGCCACCTGGCAGACGTGGTTGCCGGCGGAGGCGGTGGCTTGGGTGGAGGGGCGACGGCTCGTCCAGTGTTGCGCCAACACGATGTTCCGATTCAACAAATAACGAACTTTCATCCTAAATATGGAAAGTGTAATCAAAGTACATGCTTTTGGCTAAACACTCGAAGAGGCCAGACCCCTCGCTTGGGTGTATGCGGCGGGGCTTGGCCTCTCTTGGAGCAAACGCCGGGAGAGACTGCGTCTGCTCAGAGTGTGCAGAGGGGTTTGCCTTGTGCACCTTTGGCAAGCCTCAAACGAGGGCTGCGCCTTCAGCAGGGTGCGGCACTCTCCCATGAGCACGTCACCTCCGTGCTGCGGTAGGAGAAGAGGAGGCAGAGGTGCGGGCGAAGCGCCGCCTGGTGATTCCGCTGGCGGCGGTGAATGAGTGGTCGAAGCGATTGGAGGTGTGGGCCCGACAGCAGAGCTCGGTAATGCCCTCTGACTGTGCTTGGCGGCTTCCCCTGGGGAACCTTACCTATTGGCCGGGGCTCCAACAGCAGTGGAAGATGACCGCACTCGGAGGTACTTCGGCTGGTTGGCTGGGATGCAGCCACAAGGACGATGAGGCCGGGTACTCACTGCCAGCTGGCAGCCTATTGGACAGTGTGGAGCAACATCTCTGAGACATGGCAAATGTGTTCGTGGTTGAAATGTTTCTCAAAGCCTCATCCCAGAGCCAAGAGAAATGTTTAAATTGGAAAGTAGCGAGGTTTAGTGGTTTCCTCGAGAGAACAGAGCGACCTCCTGACACTCTACGGTCCGATTGAGGCCGTAGCATTCGGAACCGTAGCTCAGGCCCGTTTGTGCCCGACCTGCCCGACCCACTACACCTCTGTTGCTTGTGAGACTCAGCGAGACTCGCAAAGACTCGAGGGTACGTCCAAGGAAAAAATCAACTCACCTAGCGCGGGGAAAGCAACGCCCTTAGCAAAAATAGGTTATGCACTTGCACTGTGCTTTGGCAAATGTGGCTGTGCTTGGGTAAGAGGGATGCATTGTCCTGACATGCACAGCTTCATTTTGTCTGTGTACTAAACATGCATCCCTATCATACAATGTTCCCTCATCAGCCGAATTCCTCAGTGCGTCTTCGCACAGGGATCGCCCCTCTCGCACGTCTCCCAGCCACAGCAACGCACATCAGGCGTGGCCCGAGGGGGGTCACCGAAATGCTTCTGATTCAGGGAGTTGGCGTCGAGCTTGTAGTTGTGCTGGGGAATGAGGGTTTCCGCCAACACGTCGCCGTCCCTATGGAAGTCTTGGCCTTCATGCTGGAGCCCCAATCACCCGCAAAGCCCTCCCGGGCGCCTCAGCCTCCCCGCACGAGGCGGAGTGCCAGCCTGGTGGGCTAGAAGGGGGGGAATCTCCTCTCGGGGGCCGCACCTTCCAAAGTTCAGTCCCAGTCGCCCCCTCGAAGGCGTAATACGAGAAGTGGTGCGAGCGGTCCGACGTCCCCGATTCCCCCCCTGCACCCACATCCATCACCAGCTCTACATTCTGCCCGGCAGGGTAGACGCATGGTCTGCAACAGCACCTCAAGTGGAACCCCATTCCTAACCATAACTCTCCAATCAACACCCACTGCCATCCATTCTCCTATACTTTCGCAAGATACAACCCCTACTCATCGTCACATTAACTCTGCCGGTCACCTATGTCACTCAATCCTACCGAACGGAACAGATGATGAAACCGGCAAGATGCATGTTCGTGCACCGTCATGATGGCGATGAGGACACCGTGGCGCTGTTGCGGCATTCTTACAACTGCAACACTGGAGCCGCCATTTCCGATAAGACCATGGATTGGAAGACGGTCGGAGACAGACACTTCACGTGAGGCCGCTCAGAGATGTTGAGAGTGACAATCTGGGGATTTCCGTGACTGAAAATCCCAGGACATCTGATCCGGCCGTCACTGCCATGCATGGATATGTGCGCACCTATCTCGCCACGGCATCACCCACTCTGAAGTGCAGTGAGCGGCGCCTCATCACTCCGCATCACATGACAACAGCTGCAGCCCGTGATGCGATGCACACTCGACTGCGCTTGGTGAACCCCGACCGACT
Organism: Cymbomonas tetramitiformis; assembly: GCA_001247695.2. Lineage (NCBI taxonomy): Eukaryota > Viridiplantae > Chlorophyta > Pyramimonadophyceae > Pyramimonadales > Pyramimonadaceae > Cymbomonas > Cymbomonas tetramitiformis. The sequence continues at coordinate 2,678 of LGRX02001493.1, forward strand.
CTCACACGAGCTTGGTCCTCAGCGCGGAACTGCCTCTCGCCTTCTCAGCTTCATTTCTGCCTCGCTCACCTTGTCCCAGAAATACCCGTGCTGAGAGGTGCCACTTCTGCTGGTGCGACTTTGCTACAACTCACGTCTAATCATCTGAAAGGACGTGAACCAAAGTACCTTCGAAACGCTCCTGGAAGTCGTCCATGGTTGCGGACTGACGGTGTCTCCTTATACGCTGCCACCCCGCCCCCCTCACCCCGTTCCGAGCTCAGTGCACTGCTTGAGACTCCACATCTGGCCCTCCCGCATAGCACCCTTTGTCCTCCTGCACAGCACCCCCCCAATAGCACCTTTCCTCCTCCCCCATGGCACCCCTCCCTCACAACACCCTTTCCTCCTCCCGCATAGCACCCCTCCCCCATAGCACCCTTTCCTCCTACCTCATAGCACCCCTCCCCCATAGCACCCTTTCCGCCTACCTCATAGCACCCCTCCCCCATAGCACCCTTTCCTCCTACCTCATAGCACCCCTCCCCAACAGCACCCTTGCGCTCTCCCACAGCACCCTATTATCCTCCCGCATAGCACCCCTCCCCCATAGCACCCTTTCCATCTCCCCCAAGTCCACTCAAAGCCCCAAAGTTGCACACTCAACAACTGGCGCAACCTCATAGCTCCCATCAAACTGTCCCTTAGCCCGCTTGGTTCCGATATGCTTGCGCATTTCTCACTCGTAGCGCTCCTTGCATCCATCCCTTGACTCCCCAGAGTGCCCCGCTCTGCACGCCCCAGTGTCTCCTCTCTGCGCTCCCCTCTTGGCGCCTCCTGCGCTCCTCTCTCTTCCGACTGCCTTCTTGTTCCCCCTCTCCTCCGGCTCCCGGCCTGCCCTCCCGTCCTCCACCTCCCCTATCCTTCTCCTCAGTTTCCCCTCCCGGCCTGCCCTACCGTCCTCCACCTCCCCTATCCTTCTCCTCAGTCTCCCCTCCCAACCACTCGCTGTGCATGCTCCACCACCTCCGCACAGCTAACATACCCGTCCAAGAGTATCCCAAATATCAGGCGCTCCTTCCTTCACGATCGCGCGGTCATCCTCTTTGCGTGCCCCCAGCAACTTGTGGGGCGCACCTCCTCCGCCTCAAGCTCTTCAGCAAACGGGTCTTCAGGTTTTCCCGCCAAATCGCCAAGCTCAATACTGCCTCCAACGATCACCTGCATCACGGCCCTCCACACGCTATTCAGCAACCAGAGCACATACTCGGACCGTCGGCTCGAAACACGTTCAGTGCCTCCTTCGGCCCCGTGCGCTGACACGCATGCTGCTCTTGCCAAGAGCGACACAGGCTGGGGTGCACGATGCCGGCGGCGCGGTCGCAGCTGCAACTGTGCTCAAAACGCGTCTGCTCTGCTCTGAAACTGTGAAACTGTGAAACTGTGTCGCCCAGCCTCGGAGAACCTCAGCCACAACCACAGCCATCTCCCGACAACCCCCGGCAACGTTTCGCTTGTAGTAGCAAGTAGGAACCTCCTACTGACGCTCGTCGCCAACCCTCTTGGTACGCCGTTTCCCGACCACTTTGTGAAGCCGCCTTTCCCCGAGGCTGCACAGCTCTGAAGTGGGGATCCCAACGTCCCGTTGGGCACTGAGATGCGAACAGGGGAGTAGGGAAGGTGCAGGCAGGTTCCTACCATCCCTCGATCTGAGGGGTGCAGAGTGTGGTTGGTGATGATGACTGCCACCTGATACAAAAGCACGGGACATCGTGAAAGCGCATCATCGAACAGCATCATCGAAACGGTGCTGTTCGGTGGCCTTTCGAGGTTCCTATGGAGCACAGCCGGCAAGCAAGAGTTCCAGAAACAAGAGAGGAGGAGCTGCCGACAGCAGGACTCCCTATTCATAATGACCCAGCGGCGGTCCCGATGCGAGCCTAAGTGCAAGCACGCTCCGCAGTCGCGGCAGATCCAAGACCTAATTACGGTATGGGAAAAGCACGCCGGGTTGACCTCGCGCACGCTGGCGTAGTGGGGGAAGTTCTCCTGGATGTTCTGCTCCCACAGGACCTTCAGATTGTGGTCGAGGCATATAATAGTCCAGCTGGCCGTGACCACTACCACTACCTGCACGGAGCCAGGTCGCACATAAAACCGCACATAGAAAATGTCGTTCTCGGAAATAAAACCAGGCTGCCACGCCCACCACTGCTACAGGAGTTCTTCAGTATCAATATCGACCTTATGTTAAAACTCCCTCGCAAACATCTTCCGATAAGGGAGGTGGACATGATCGCTTATGGCTATGGGATACACCCCTATGGGATACAACCCGGCAACAGCAGCGGCAGGCAGATCGGCTGTGATCGGAAAAACATGAGAGCGAGAGTAAACCAGTAATCCGAATGGGGCGGATGGACGTGTTAGATCCGTGTTACACCTCAGCGCAAGCGGCCACACAACGGGGAGAGCACCTGCTTACGCAGTCCCCGCAGAACGAAGTTTTGTGGATCGATGAAGCCGACAGCAAGGGCCACGGGTCTGCGCCCTGTCGCGATGCGCAGCTTCGCGGGCAGCAGAGAAACTTCCGTCATTACCTGGCAGTCCTCACCACCATACGCAATATTTATATGAGCTGGTGTCGCGACACATTTTTACAAGTGCAGCGATATTCACTACTAGGGAGGTCTGGCCTTGCCCACTAAAGCAATTCACGTGGTGTGTGCGACTGGAAGCAAATCGCGCACACGAGTGTGTTGAAAAATTTTGGGATGCGTTGCAGACCTATCTATGGCTTTGAATGACCGCAGGTAACAAACGAAGACGACACTTACCGTGGCGGGAACGAAATCTTGGGTTCTAGAGGGTACCCGTGGTGGCGATAGCACCTGCGAAGTTCAGAAGACACGTGAGAGCAAATAAAGGATCCGCGCAAAAGGTTGGATCGTGAAATCAGACGACATATTGATCCTTTGAGAGCATTCATAAGCTCACTTTCACAGCAAACGTAACAAAGCAGCAAGCCTTGTCACCTGTTTCTAAGAGAACCCCTTCAAGAAATTTCTCGACAATGTTACATAGTTCAACGTTATACCTCACAATATTTCCAACGGGAATCTCTCCGCGGAAATGCAGTTAGAGTTATGCATACCCTGGTTCCGAGGGTATGTAATGAATAGGACAATTAGATCGAATAGAAGTATATATAAACACCAACTAAAGAAGCGGACTTGGGATAGCCTGCAGTGCGTTCATAAGTGGCGTACACCGTTTTAATCGCACGATTAAACGCTGGCTCATCTTCAGAAGACGAAACTATTAAACTAGCCGGAAATGGCGAAGCGTGAGCTGCACCTGCAGCTTAGCGTCGCGCGTGGCCACAATAACTTCGCGTGCTCCATCTCCATTCAGATCAGCCTGCGAAAGCGCTCAGAGTTTCCATGTACATCTCCTTTGCAGCGGGATCCAGTAGATAAAATGCTAAAATATTGTGGCGACAAGTCCAGAAATATTAAGGGTTAATCGTAAACAGTTTAAGAGAACCTGTTTTGAGCATACTGGTACAACGCAGGCATTCAGATGGTGCAACCTAGAGCTTTTGCAGCCACGATAATGACGAAAAACCCTCACAGGTGTTAGCATATTAGATTTGAAGCAATAAAATCTGGATTACCGGAACTGGCGGAGGCAAAGCGTCGGGTTGCAGCAAGATGCCCAGCTCGGACTCCGTAATCATGTGCGACCAACCCTGCGCAATATTCAGTCATACTGAGAACCTTTCTGGCGCATCGTGACCATGTGTTGAAGGCTAGTAACTTCACAGGAAAAAACATACCTTCTGAAAACTGAAACTGCCCTCATTTTGAAGGGAGTAGTATACAGAAACAAGCGAGACTAATATGATACCCACGTCGCGGTTACGCATTTTCAACACACTTTGGAGAGGATTCTGTCACAGAAACCAGTGCAGCTCGCAGCGTCGCTCAAAACGGAAAGCGGGATGAGCAACGAGTTTTGGATTAAAAGCGTACACCACGCGAGGGACGTCAGCAGATATAGAAGGGATGTAAAATACTGACAGGCTAACTCACGCGAAGGGGCAAAATCCCCCAACAAGCATGAAATTGAGAAACTGGAAAAGTTTTACTTTCCTTTCTAATGCCTACTACAACTAGAGAATGCCGTGCTAGGCTAGCATCATTTTCGTTTTATACGTTTAGCTTCTAGTTCCAGTTAATTCGCCCCTGGTTGAAAGTGTAATTCGTGATCTATTGCGCGATCCGATGAACCCGCCCCTCCTTCCCCCCTTCCCTTCCCCTTCCCTCCCTTTTGCATCCCCTTTTGCCTTTCGCCTTTTTCTTCCCGGTTTCTGGCCAAGAGGATTCACCTATTCAGGATGAATCGAGGATCGGGAAATTCAGTAGAGCTGCCCAACTTAAACTGGTCCGTTCATTTTTAACAGTGGTAAATTTCCGAATCCGACAGTCCATATACGATTCCAAAGATCAAAATACGATACATTCCTTTGTTGCTCCCCACGAATTTCTTCGGACCTTCCGATGTTCCCGATCTAAAAACATTGGACGGCTCAACTTTAGTTGGGCACCCCTAAAATTCAGGATGCAGAAGAGGATCGGGATGAGGAATTGAGGATCGAGCGGAGGATGAGGATCGGGATCAGCATCGAGCTTCAAGCATCACTACCCAGGTATCGACTATGACACTACAGTACTGTATCGGCATCGGCATGAGGATTTTTTCGCGCCTCCTCAAACCTCATGCGATGGGTTTTTCACGAAAAACATTTGTTTTATAGATCTATAAACAAAAAGAAAAAGGATGAAGCGCAACAAATTTCTATAAATTTGTTAATTTCTGATCCGACACTCGATTTGCAGGCGAGCGTGACACGGGACACGGGAGGGCGAATGTTGAAAGTTCCAACACTCTCGTAAAGCGCATCCCCCGATATCTGGAGCATCAGAAAATATGCATAATCATTGCGCATGCCCTCTGTTGCTCATTTTTCTCAGTTTCACTTCAGACGCTGCAGGAGTGGGTTACTCGCTTCTAGAAATTGACAGATCGCAGGCCTTTATCGGCTATTCCGAAAAAAGTGTGGACAGTAAGGAGCTTTGTAAAGACGGAAATGACTTGTGCGAATCATGGGCTGAGGAGGTTTGGACACACGTGCAACATGCGTTCATACGTTTATCAGCGCACGTCAATAGTTATAACGCAATTCACATGGTCGTTTGCCGACTTTTCTATTCATGCGATTGGCATGCGAAAGCCACCCCTAAAAACGTAGATGCACTGCTACAAGTCCTTATGTAGCCCAAAACGAGTCACTACACGATAACTCTAGAATTTCTAAGCTAGAACGAGAACTGAATCTTCTAAGAGTGAGATGGGTTTTCCATTGGGCTTGAAGAAAATGAGTTTGACGCTTTCGATCTGATCGAAGCTCCTCGTCAGCCTTTGCGGCCTGAATATGGGTTCCCGGGGACTCTCTTGTTTCAGGGGGAATGTGTGCGCAATCCACACTTTATGACGGAATCGTGCCGCGCTTCCTGTAAGGTGCGGGCGAGCTAAGAGAAACGGTGCACTCTTAAATACACTGAAAATGATCCTGTCTGCATTCAAGCGGGGAGATTGTACTGAGCGCCACTGAGGAGCTGGTTGAAGACCTTCCCAACCCTCAACTCTTTCATGTCTTCACAATCCCCTGCACTCCCACTTGGGTGTGTTTTCAGGCCGACGTTTCTTCAAAAGTAACTCCGTTTTGTTGAGATCGAAAGGCTTTTTGGTGTGCCCAGACTCATGGGTAGATCAAGACATCGCGTTTGCCACGTCACTGTTGGTACAAACGTCCTGGTATTCTGCCTGCTTTGTTGATGGTGCCTCATTTCCTTGGTATCACGCGCGCGTGTGCCGCGTGAGTGAACAAAGGGAACGGAATCACCTTTTGAGCCACATGAGTGCTCGCGTGGTAATAGAAGCACCATTTCAATCGCATCAGTGCGCGCGTAGAGATGATAGCGCCACTTTAGCCTTGCCCTAACAGGCAACCTTCAAAGTCGCCACCTGCAGCTGAGCATTGCAGTGTTCATATCGGCTTGAATCGACAGTGTTTTTGCAGATATGCAAACCGTCGCCGGATCGCACTCGACTTTTTGTAGAGGATCCCACAACTCTGAAGTTGACACTCCCAAACCTTGGAGATGTTATCATCCGCCTTCGACCTGACATTTCTCCGAAGGCAGTAGCAGCAATTGTCCAGGTAGCTCCGCACCCTCGACTGGTTAAGGCGTTTTTAGATCCTCCTGTGGTCACTGTCCTCTAGATAATCCGCGAATTTATTTGGGCAATATATATCATGTTGACAGTGACAAGCATGCTTTGTACCGTCTATTCTTTGAATTGTGAAAACAGCGACCTACAGCTAATCTTCGGGGGAGACAAGAATGGCGCCTGATATGAGTGTCGGGTGCGTCTACATCAGAATTGAGTGTTCGATGCTTCTGCACCCGAGTTGAGTGTCAGGTGCTTCTGCAACAAAGATGAGTGTCCGGTGCGTCTGCATCAAAGATGAGTGTCCAGTGCGTCTGCATCCGAAATTAGTGTCCGGTGCTTCCGCATCAAAGATAAGTGACCAGTGCTTCCGCATCTGAAATGAGTGTCCGGTGCTTCCGAATCTGAGATGAGTGTCCGGTGCTTCCGCATCTGAGATGTGTGTCCGGCATTCGAGATGTGTGTCCGGTTCCGCATCTGAGATGTGTGTCCGGTGCTTCCGCATCTGAGATGTGTGTCCGGTGCTTCCGCATCTGAAATGTGTGTCCGGTGCGTCTGCACCCCAGATAAGCGTCCGGTGCTTCCGCATCTTAGATGTGTTCCCGGTGCTCACGCATCCGAGAGAAGTATTGACCACACCAGGAACCGGATGGACACGTCCAAGTAAGCCGCCACGGTTTGTTGGTAACTTCCTGGTGGGATCACTGCAGCTTGCTCGCGACAAGGGGGGTCCAAATGGATGTCGTTCTTGTCGAATTTACCGAAATGAAGCCAAACCTGAGACGGGCTTCGGACCGCCTTATGCCCTTGTCCAAGTGAGTTTCCTGAAGCTGAATTTTGCTCGCTTTGTACGTTGGTCTCCACACAAGAGTTTGCCTTGATTTCCAACAGACAAATCGATTTCCAATTGAGAATCCACACAGCCCCACAAGTGCTGTGTACGGAGTGATTGCACACGATCAACGGCGATGATTTATGCTACTTGACCTCACAGCCTGCTTGCTTTGCAAATATGCGGAATGCCGGCATTGTTCCTCCGAATTGAAGGCAGCAGCGTTGTCCCACTATGCCATGCCCTATCGGTATGGTATGACCTCGAAAACTGTATGGAATGTTTAGACTTTTAGCCGGAAGATACTAGCTCTTTGTAAGTCAGACTATCTGTGCTTTATTGAACTGAAAGTGCTAGTGAGTCGGACGTGCACGTTTTTGACAGGGAAGCCTGGGACCAGGACTCGGTAAGCACTCAATCGAGGGTCGTGCTCCTACTCACAGGGGCACGGTCTGCCTCATCGCCCAGACGAGTGAATTTTTCATCAGTGTAGGCGAGCATCCAGAGTGGAATGGCAGCTTTATAGTGTGGGGGGAGGTGGAAGACATGAAAGTCATCGATACAGTTACCACGTTGCCATACAAGGTAAGAGCCCAGTCCCAGTACTTCATTGGTTTTCCCCATCATCCATGCAGTACAAATTGACGTGGCCGTGATTGGCCAATCCTAAGAACAAAAGTTAGAAGCCTGCTGAACGGTTTTGTTGACTCACTTAATTGGATCATCCACTTTCAAGCACTTGCCTGACCAAGCGATATGAGTAACGTTGCATCAAGGGAGTTCCCTTTATGAGATTCGTGGCTTGGGTGACTAGGGTTTATGTCTTGAAAGTTGCACTTGAACCTTGTGAAACGGTGCATGCAAAGTGTAAGTTCAAACTTAGCTAGAGATTTCGGTATCTGAACCTGGAGAAATATAGCCCTTGTTCCTGTTCCATGATACCTACACATGCCTTTGATCTGAGGGCACACCAAACTTGTGACGATGGATTTTTGAATTCTTCTGCAAGTTTTCGGTTTTCCACTTGTGTTTGGTGCAAGCAAGATAACGTTTTTGAAGCTGTGCAGGACTTCAAGCACCCTCAGTATGGAACTGTTATGCGCATGCTCCTTTCTGAGATCCGCTTTGATATGGAGATGGAATAGTGATAAAGCATCATAGAATATTGATATGCAGATGACCTTGGAACATGTGCAAGTATATCGGTGCATGTTGTGACATCCAGGAATGCCTTGCTGATCGCGTGCTAATATTTGCATCCCAGTGATCTCATTCTCGTTGTGATCTTATTGGTTGTGCACCGTCAGTCAAATAACGCTGGCCTCAAGTATAATATCGCGGTAGATCCATGGGATTCAAAATTAGGATGTATCCTTATTGTATCGGTCGAGTGGTTGGGTGTGAGGGCACAACGTAATCATAAGTGCTCGAATGAATTTACGGCTATTGCCTCGCACATTTCGCGGAAGGTGTTTCCGCGGAAGGTTGATGTCCTTATCTACGAAGCGTTAGAACGTGTTAAATGGAAATGTCGGACATTTTGAGCATATATCGCGCATGTGGACAAACTGATTTGACCGAAGTGCAACTGATGCTAGGTCTCTATGAGTATATGAGATGCAATCGTACAAAAGTTTAAATTCAAGTAGTAGATCATCATCGGAAACCGCATTTTCTGCGGGACGCTTTGAATACACCCGAGATCGAGTTGGTTACACTACGCTAGGGTATCGGACCGGTAAGCCAGCCAGGGCTTATATCTACATCGGTTTGATTTTTCAGTATCGATACCGCATTCAGATATCTGGGAAATATTATTGGTAGGTATCGGCACATAAGTGAATGAGTTCTCAGGACAGAGCTCTATTATTATTGGTAATGTTATAGACGAAATACATTCTTCATGGGTAAGATGTTAGCAAATCATGAAATTAAAATGTATCAGTGTATGAGCTCTATTATGATACAGAGGTCACCTCAGTATCTTCCGGATCGTGGATTCGGAATCGTGTTCTACAAAATTGAAAATAGCGATTTGATATTCGGCTTACGAGCCAGATTCATTGTATAAATCAGATGTGATCGCGTCGCCGATTGGTCGACCGAATCTGGGTAGGACTCGGGCGGGTGAGATCGGTCGCGTTGAGCACTTTTGCGTCCAAAACACAATTTCCACGACTCAGATATGATGGGGGTTGTAATGGCCGCAAAACAATTATAGCTCCCTGAGGAACTTTTCAAATCGTGTTCGATGGCGCGATACACCTCGACCTTGCGGCATCTGAGCCATATTTTTTTTCGGGAAAATATTTCCCGGAAAATTTATATTCAGTCACAGGTCGTTTAAAGCACAGCTCACGCAGGCTAATTAATGGACTCGACTCAATGCTGCCAGTACGGGCATTATGGCTTGGTACAGCTTATGCGGTTCTGCATGCCCGACTATTTTGCCAAAAATAATGCCTCGAGCCTCTTAGATGAGCGACTGCAATCATATAGAGGTGCCGCGCATATCGATGTGATGTATGCGCAGGCTACTCAGCGGGCGTCACGCTACCTCTGAACCTCTCTCCGTAAATAGCAGGCGTCGCTGCGGATTTCGGCGTGCTGCATTAATAGATAGTTTGAAACACATACAGGGTATAATATTATGTATATCAGTGTTTTAATACTATCGCTGTACGCAAAAATATGAGGCTGAAACGGGTGATATATGTCTGTAAAAGATATAACATATGACAGTAAGAGAGTCTAAGTAGCTTATGCTACGTGCGCTGTGTAAAGCTGTACGAGTACGGCTACGGTAATGCTCGAGTACTCTAACACGTGGCCTGCGGTCTCTATCGCTGTGACTCGCGGTCTCGAGCCGAATAATGCAGTCATCTGCCACATGCATCGAGGAATGTCATACAAGGAGTAGTATCGATATTCAATATTTTCGATAGTATCGATTAATCGAAATATTGTTATTTATTGATAGGAAATTCATAGATATCGAAATATCGAATATTGGTTGATCTCGGCGACCAGTTATTTGGTATTGATCGATGCATGCGCACGAAGCCCCGCGAACTATCGATATTGATCGATGACACTCGAACACCTATTGAAATCGATCAATGAACTCCTAGCACAAACATATTATTGGTTATCAATACGTCATCGATTAATCGATCTTCGACCAAGCACGCACTGCACCATCATTGGCAGGTTGGCACCAACGCCGCTTTCTCGCTCTTTTTCGAAGCTGTGACGAATTGGCGCCCCACCCCCACCTCCAAAAAAAGCAAAGGTGGCTGGTAAGGTTTGTGTAGCCTCATTCCTAGCGGACTCGGATGATGATGAGGAGGCTGAAGCTCAGGTTGCCACGGTAGAGCCTGTTAGTCAGAGTAAGGATGATGAGCTTGCGCTGTACCTTGAGCTCCCAGATGTACCTCTAGGTGTGGATTTGTTGCAGTGGTATATGGAGAAGAGTTCAGACTTTCCCTCTGTCGCAAAGATGGCACGCCAGTTCTTGGCTGTACTAGCGAGCACAACAGGTGTAGAGCGTGCATTCTCTAAAGTCACTAGGATGCACTCAGACTTGCGCAAGAATCTAACTGAGGGCACTATTGAGCATTCGCTTATGGCATGTATTGATATTGTTGAGTTGTAAGTACATTTTAGCTTGCTACCTTTGTCAAATGTAGTTGCAAGTGTCGAAGTGTGTATATGCAATACACACACATATTTGTTGCAGTGGCGCTACCTATCGATATGTCATATTGAATATTGATATATCGATAGTTAGGATATACTACTTATTTATTGATGAGAACTGATAAACTATCGTTATCGATTGATAAGGGCACGGGGTTGTGTGCATTTATTGTTATTGATTGATCTCAGGAAAACAACTATTGGCATTGATCAATATGAGACAATATGAGAATGCACCTATTGTTATTGATCAATAATAAAAGTTGATTTATCGAAAACTATCAATATGGCAAAAATATTTCGATACTACTCCCTGATGTCATACAGGGGGCAGTACTGGATATCTAGTCCCCCGTGATGCATGACGCAATATTTTGGCAAAAAATAGTCTCAAGCCTTTCAAACGGTCGACATCAATGCCATTATGTGGTTGTTTAGATGTCCAAGATAGCAAACCCTCTTGATAGTTCGCCGCGAGCTGCATACTACAACTGGCGACAGCGCGCCCGATTGAATATGTCACTTTGCAAATGTTCGTATTGTTTCAAAAAAATAACGTCCAGCGCCTTGCATGATCGCCGAGTACGTCATCATAGATAAAGCTTTGCGCAGATCACCGGATGCTCCGTGGACACATATACATAGTGCGGGACAGAGTGAGACGTGGCTTGATGGCGTACGAACGGTTGACATATATCGTGCTATATCGTAATGGACGTTTATTTGCCGGTAGCGATCATGATGCGCCAAGATGCAACGGGGTTGTATATGCCGTGCACGTGCATACCTCGATATCGCGACTATGCGCATATAAGGCGGGCAGATATCAGCTCTCCGCAATATATGCACGCGGTCGCTCCTTTGTATGCGCAAGCAGCCAAATTAGTTTGCATTGATGCCCTCGCGTTGATGGCTCGCTCGTGCATGCAGCGATATCATCATTGTCGCAGGATATCGCGAGTTATGTGGCATACACAAATAGAGATACACAAAACGAGTTGTGATATTATATCTTCGTTAGTAGCAGGGTCACAAGTAACAATTGCCGCATCGCTTGTCGCTCGAACCGGTGTGCAACAATACAATTAGTTTCTTGCAATGATTTCATTGAGTTCGATCTGCTCCAAGCGGAAGCACTTGACAAACGTTTTCACATGACAAATCAGGTGCTGATATGCGCTATATATCTCACAAGCATGGAGGCTGAAGTTGTAGGCGGTGCTGCCCTGAGTTGTGACGACCACTCGTGGCCTGCAACGCGTGTATCGACTCGAGCGAGAATACCCACTGAGAAAATAATTCCGGAAGCTCCGAAATTGTATACGCTGAGCGCTTGGTACCAACAGCTTCGGCCCCCACGCAACGACACTAAAGATACCAATCAGGAGACAGCATCGAGCGACATATCGCCCTGCCACGCGTAGGGTACTCGGCGGTCGCGCAGCTCCACTTCACCCCTTTTGAAGAAAGGTTTGAATTTTTCCGGGAGCAAATTTTGATTGTTTCCGGAGCAATTAACTTTTGATTTTCCCCGTAACAACGGATTTTGGCTACCGGGACAAGCACATTTGGGGTTTAGTGAGAGTTTATGGGGTTTATCCAGTACACCTCATGGTTTGGTTTGGCAAAAAATCATTGTTGTTCTGGCGCAAGCATAGCTTGTGCCGGGCGGCACTCGTCTACAAGTATATCAATTCGCTCTTTAAGTGTCCCACACGAATCATCTAGTTATCATATGTTGTTAACAAACATTTGCAAGTTTTGTTTTCGCACAATTTCAAGTTACATCAAACTGAATTCACGAATCCCATTTAGTAAATATGCACACATAGTTTGGTATTCCTCAATAATTCCATCGAAAGTTTGGGTATCCCTTAGTTCCATCGGATAAAGTATTTTTGTATATGACGGTACGAGCCAAGCGTACGGGCAACTACCAACTAGCACTGATAGCTTCCACATTAAATCGGAGAGAGATTATCATAACTTACAAAAAGTGTCTAGTGCAATAACGTGTTGAGACAATTCCGATGGACATACGAGTTCCACCATACGTAGACGGCACGAGCCAAGCGTACGGGTAGCAATGATAACTTCCATATTAAATCATCTTCTATCTGATGCGCACAGCCATTCCGTATGCAGTAACAAATGTTATAACACCCCCTGACAGTCTTTCTTTGGTTGTGCTCGTAGAATACCTGCAACGTGCACTTTTGCAACCTTCTATCACAAGAACTCTGCAAGGGGGCATTCCCAGAAAGCCAGCCCTTCTTGTGTCGCATGGCAAACACACACAACTTGAGAGGGCCATAAGATATAGGGCCGCAGATTCCTTTTGAGCCTTGTCCTCGCGGAGCCGAAAGCGAAGGGCAAGCCTTGCTTGGAAACTATGAAGGCAGAAAATAGCAAAATACAACGGTACAGGGCGTACTCGTAACATACCTGACGCAAACAACGGCATTCCCCCCAACCTCCTGGGGGAACACAAGCGTCAAATCGATATCTTAATATAGGACGCTAGAGGCAACTATAATCTAAAATACATCTTAAGAATCGGAATATTGGCAAGTAAAAAACTCGAATATGAGATTGTAGGTTCGGTATTCTACGATTCGACTCACACTTGTGGGCATGCACTATAAATCTACTGTGAAACATAGATTAATACAGGTGAAAGCCCTTGGCGGTTTTGCGTGTCAGTGACGTACTTGTGCGGCTTTCTGCAGATTTCTCGTGGCGTCCAAGGTCGTCCTGTTGCAAGATCATACATCTCGTGAAGTGCAAAACTTTAAACGATACCGCCTCTCCGAGCTGCCTGCCGCCAGCAGGATGTCGGAACAACCGCGCAGCGCAAGAACTGGGGAGCGTTACTCAATTGGCTCGCAAATCCCGAAGCTACAAGACATACCTTATTGCTCAAACATATTGGTTCGACTGTGATTTCAATTTTGAAAGATAACGAATTCAACATTATCCAGTCATTATCCAAACCACCACGGTGGTGGGTGCTCGCAAGCACTACCGAGCACCACGACAACACATGCATCCCTTCGTGAAATAAGACATACGTAAATGTCGAGTGATCAGGTGATTCGCGCCAGGAAAAGATTTGCGCTTGGTACAGCACCTTTCCATGAGGTCCCGGAGGAGATGTACTTCACCTCCAAACATTGACTTCAAGCTCACTGCGGCTCGAACATAGTCAGGCAACCAATGTTCAGGGCTTTATCGAATTACAGGAGGTGTAAGAACTCACAAAGACTTCTAAAGTAGCCAGAGGAGGTTGAAGCAGTCCGCAAAAGGCAGAAGCGGTGGGAGTGACACGTGGAAGCAGTTAAGCCCAATTAAATTACTGCGTTTAAGTGTGTTAAAGAGTCGTTATAACTGCGCGTGTTACCTGAGTTTTCTGTAACGTCTAAATATGTACCTAAACTTATCATTTGATTAATTTTGTTTTCAGCGCATCCCCAACCCACACTACGGGAGGGGAGCGGTTGGAGGGTTTACCTATGCCATCGACAAATATTGATCTTGAATGGACCGCGTTCCCACAAACAATTCCATACTCCTGAGGCAGGCAAAGCAAAACGCATGTAAGACATGCGAGCAGCCTTCTTCGCGGTTTTGGAGCAACTTCGCGCCGGAACAAGAACCCATCTGTCACGCAGGAATGCTTTCGACGAAAACGTAGTGAAGAGAAGTAGAGCCGCAAAAAAGATTTTTATTAACCTTGTAGATTTCTTCTCCCTCAAAGCGGTCTCCTGCCTCAGAATACAACCCACTGCTTCAACCGGCACTCTCGTCTGTTTTTCATGGAAACATTGATATGCATTTAACACTCACGCCGTCCTATAGTCACATATAGTCAGGTAACTATCTCGTCAAAAAATATCTCAACACGAATAAAGTGGTACGGCTTGGTGCACTTGCAACAATTGCACTTACTTGTGGTAATAAACGGGAGTGGGTCAATCGCCTTCAACTCGCTTAGTTTTCTTCTCAACTCAGATAGTTTTTTCTCTTCGCTGGTTTCAGTCGACGGCATGTGCAAGTCTCGTGGCGTCTGATCCGTACAGAACGCGCTTGCCCTCGTGAGCAGTGGCTTATCCCAGACATACTTTCTACCTGTTAACGCGGCCCTGCATGCGGAGCCGAGACTGTGACGCCCTACTACGGTTCGAGCCAGCCCAATCCAGGACATACTGCCTCACCCTCAGAGTAATGTTACAACAGGGTGGTGATGTGCTGCTACACGGATCAGTTAGAGTTACTCCTGACGTTAGTAATGAGTTCGAGCGAGAATGTTGATGGCATTAAGCTCACAACGATAACAGCCCGACTCGAGTCCTTCCTGTTACTGCTGCCTGATTTGCAGGCGAGGGTTCGGCGCTCGCCAAGTAGCAAGTTTCAGTTTATCCCTGTGGTCCTCACGTCAGAGGGGTTAGAAATCGCGACCACTAGTTCGAGCCGATATCCGTGAACCACACCCTACTGCATCCCAGCCTTCGGATACTTACGAGGCGAGGGAGATCGTGCGCCCTACTCTTGTCCCCAGAGTTTCTTATGGACCCCAGAACGTTACAAACCCTAAGTCTAATTGGGAGCCCACGTTCAGGCGTGACGATACCTCTTGGTACCTGCACGTCGGGTTGTCCATCGTGCTTCAGATCGAGCCGCCCTGATCAAACAGGAGATATATGACTATATATATGCTGTTTTGTAACTGTGAAAATGCAGGTGTGCTGGCTCTTGGAATACTAAAGTCAGATAAAATAATATGATGTCTGGCTAAGTGTTTCGGGAGCCTGACACTGTGACACAGGCAGCACTGCAGGTGACATCCAGGCGAGGGGTGAAACTAAGGGTGCACCACTGCTCCCCCCTAAGGGGGGGGGAAAGTCAGCATACCCGTGACACCACCTCACCCCGAAGGAGGGAGGTGCACTGCAGGGCCAGCCGGTACACCCGGACAGGCGGCTAGAAGAAATGTTAGAATGTTACTCTGAGAGGCCTTTTTCAACCTAGCTAGAAGCAATTCCATGCATGGCGCTAGTAAATTCTCACATCTCAAGCCCGAATCCAATTTTAGGGTTGTGGAGCTTCCTTGCTTGCACTGCCGTTGATCTTGGGCAGCCAAACAGGGGAAGAGCGAAATGCTGGCCAATCGGTGTCGTCCTCGTCGTCGAAGGCGGCGCCGTAGCAAGCAGGCTCCTCGAGGTCTTCAGGCAGCGGATAGGCGGCATCGTCCGTTGGTGTCACCACCAGAGAGCCGCTGCCGACGGTGTCGATCGCATCACCCGCAACCGGTGCAGGCAGGGAGAGGCGGGCGGAGAGGGCTGCCGCAGCAGGCTGCTCCTCGGGTGGAGCCGGCGGGTCCACCGCAGGGGGCGGTGCCGTGAGGGCGGCGGCGGATGCATCAAGCGGCGGGCGGGCGGTAGCCGCTCGCGATGTCTCCAGGTGCCTGTTGTTCGCGAATGCCTCGACACACACGTACGGGCAGGCACCGCGGGTGTCGGGGTGGGAGTCCGTGACGTGCCACATGCGGAAGCAGACAGTGCAGGGAAAACCCGTACCCACCCACTTGAGGTACATGGAGTTGGGGGAATCGGAAGTCCACTTCCCCTCCAAGGGCGCAGCCGACTGCTTTTGCATGCGGAGGGCCATGGCAACAGGGGATCGTGGAGATGGGTTGGGCCTCTGGGGCGCCTGCTTAGGGCGGTAGCCAGAGCCCTCGGGCGGGATGTCGGGAGCGGCAGAGGACGAGAGTGTGGCAAGGGGGCTCTCGTCCCGAAAGGCGAGGCGGATGCGGAGAGCAAGGCGGGCAAAAGTGAAGACCGCACCCGCACGCAACTCGCGCAACACCACCAGGTACAGAGGGGCGATGTACGGCGACTGCTTGGCGGACTCGGACAGAATGTGCCAGAGGTCCATGACGCGGTCGGGGTCGCTGTACGCCGGCTTGAGCTTCTGGTGGCGGTCTCCAAGCCGTCGAATTAGTGCAAGTTGTGGGGCGGGGTCCTCGATCTCGGTGAGGACAACCGCCCTCATCTGGGTCCAGAAGCGCATGCCGTCCGCGTCGGGCACACCCTCCACCTCGTACCGTAAGCGCTGAAGAGCATAGCGGCCGTCAGCAGGGTGGTGGCGGGCACACTCGTGGTAGACGCTCAGTGCGTTGCCACGAAGCGGGTGCGGAAGGATGCTGAAGAGGATCTCGTTGATGGTGACGTGGTAAAAGTCATGGTCGTGCTCGAGGTCCAGGAGCTTGGCCGCCTCGCTGTAGGAGACGGGGTACAGCACGTGGGCCAATCCCGAGAGGAGGGCGTTGAAGTCCACGTCGGCAGTCGTGGTGTCCAAAGTGTAACCAGTGGGCATCTTGAGGCCAGTAGACCAGGGAAGATATCTTACCCCGATTGGCCGGCCCCGGGCCGAACTGAGTCGCCAAAATGAGGCCCGGGCCGAAGAGGGACCGAAAGAGAAATTGCTTTGGGGCCGAACCAATTTGGCGCAAATTTCTAAAAATTTGATGAAAAATTTGCGATTTTTGCATTTTCCCATACTTAAGATTAAAATTTTTGCGCCTGCGGCGGGCATTTTGTAGTTCGGACCGGGCGGACCGAAGACGGGCCGAAAGAATTTTTTATTTGGGGCCGTACCAGCTCAACGGAAGATATCTTCCCTGCAGTAGACTTCAGGAACGAGAGGAGGTCACTCCCATACTGAAAAGCGTAGGCGAGCTGCTCGATGTACTCATCCTCGCGCCCCTCCTCCACAGGCGTGGTGGTCAAAACGTCGGGATCGTTGAAGTAGTCGAAAGCCGTAGGGGCGTTGACCGTTGATGTCGGCTTTGAGCGCAATGAAGAAGTTCCAACAATTCTGCGTGGTCTACGGGACGAGGCAGGAGTAGACTGCGAATCGGAAGGTGAATGTGACGGTGTTCCGCCCTGATGTGTGCGGGCAGCGCGCAGAGCGGATGCGAGTCCCTCACGTCGGGTCGAAGCCATTGTCGGAATAAAATATTGCGGGTCCAGTTGTAACTTGAAGCACACGAGGTGTGCAATAAAAACAGCTGAAGATGTCGTGAAAAAGATGTCAAGATGTGGTGATGTCGTTTGCCGTGCCGTGACGTGCTGCGAGTGGTGCGGTGCGGCTGATGTCGTGTTGCTGCCAAAAGATGTCGATAGAGTCGCAAAAAGCGAAGCGGACCAGAGAGACGAATGAGCCGACACGAAAGGTGCGTGGGCTATAACCTGATCAAACAGGAGAAATATGAATATATATATCCTGTTTTGTGACTGTAAAAATGCAGGTGTGCTGGCTCTTGGAATACTAAAGTCAGATAAAATAATAAGATGTTCTGGCTAAGTGTTTCGGGAGCCTGACACTGTGACACAGGCAGCACTGCAGGTGACATCCAGGCGAGGGGTGAAACTAAGGGTGCACCACTGCTCCCCCCTAAGGGGGGGGGGAAAAGTCGGCATACCCGTGACGCCCCCCGGTTCAGCTATCTCACAATCACAACAGCAGCCAATCGTCAACCCTCGATATCATCGCGTGAATCACCCTGGCGGTCTCGGGCGACATTCTCGACCCCATTTTCGAACTTCTCGCTAAATTTCACAATGATTACCAACCGCCCACGACCCCCATGCCTCCATGTGTTTGTGTAGGAGAGTGCACGTAACGATTGTCTCGCGCGGCTTCATCTTTTCTCTTTTGTATGGTGTGTATGTTGGCGAGTGTCCTCCTCTATCTCTGCGTGGGAGTCGAGACGATGTGTAAAAGAAGATGTTGAATATATCAGCTGGACTGTATATTCGGTGTGACTGGTAATCAGAATAGATAACGGCGAGAATACTCAGGTCTCTTCCCGTTATATGTTCGGGGTCTAGGGTTCCGGGACCGGTGAGGCGGTGACATTCATACACCCTAACTATAGGAATGACAGTCGGGGCGTCACTTCCAGCACACCACCTAGGGTGGTGACTGGCAAACTAGGTGGTCACGGAACTGAAACAAACACCTACTCAGCTTCGGCGGAAATAAGCATCCTGCTGGACTTCGGGTTTAGGCTTAGTTATTATGGGCTCTGACTAGCCCCTAGCCTGACCCTGCTTCCGTATCGTGTCCGTGACATCCTAGCACTGTAATAATAATAATAATAATAAAACATTTACGTCGATGAGTAAGGCAATGCCTTCGGAACGATCTACTCGAGTCTGTTCCCCTCATACATGACAGTCTGCAAGGCAGGAAGCATTCCACAGAGCATGGAAGCATGGGTGACAAGGCACTAATTAAGCGTGTCCGCCACCAGCGTCGGAAAAAACATCAGAGGGCCGCGGAGCTGATGCACGATGGTGATGGAAGCGGAGTGGGCGGTGGTGGTGATGAAGTGAAAAAGCCCACGGGTGCTCCGGCCCCTGGGCCAGTGGTAACCCCGCAGAGCCGGAGCCCTACGGGGCCCTAGCCCCATGGGGGCTGGGGGAAGGGTGGGGGTTTACATAGTTGCCTAGCATTTCCCCTGCGGCCTTTACCACCTCATTTTCTTTCCTATTTTTTGTGCATAGTTCTTGAATGCTGGGCGCTTCCTCTATGGTGTCACTTTCAGGTATGATTCCCGTTTCATGTAATATGGATCTTTCTCTCGCATGACGCCTACACATCCTAGACAATTTTTTCAAAAGTGTTTTCACCCCACGGTGTGGAACCCCGATCCCTTTCAAAACTTTGCTAAAACCCTCTGGTAAATACCCCATGATAGCAAGTTCCTCTGGCCAGTCCACTGCATTAAGAAATGGGGTTCCTCCTGCCTTCCCGTGCTCGCCATCCAGGTGTGCTCCAGGGTACTGATCTCGTTGCTCCCCATTATTCCTGCCCCCAACCCACGGGCATAAACGGGGCGGCAACAGACAATCTCTCTCATTAAGGGCTTGCTCAATCATGTCCGGGTGCAGGCCCGTTTCTTTGAGCAGTTTTGGGGTAATCTTTTTATGCGGAACTACATTAAGAAACCATTGAAACAGCTTATATTGCAGTTTATCATTGTCAAGTTTTTTACTAACGGGGCATCCCATGCTCTCACTATCAATGGACAATATGACTACATCTGAGTACTTATCTTTGTAACAACCCTCCCCTGGCATTGTGTAGGGTCCTTTACCTGACCAATAATCATGTGGGATGAACGGTATGGTCCCCCTTGGGTATTTGAAGATTAACTTAAAACCTTTTTCTGTCCACTTTTTGAGGTTCTTTGGAGATAGTGGCAGGATCCAAATTCCTTCGAATCCTTCTGAAGTCCTGGCCGCCTCTAAGCCTCGGGACAGTGTCTGCATAACAGCAGATGCTTCTCTAAGGACACCACCATCAAATGGTGGGTTTCCATAGACCTTTTTTCCTTTTCCAGTAACACTATTGATATATGCATCTCTTGCAAGTCCATCCCATCCTATTTTTCCTTTGTGGCAAAAGGGTCTCAGCGCCTCTTTCATTGCTGCCGTAGGAATGCACCTTCTTGATTTGATTCCTGGGTGTGAATTAACGGGGTTACAGAAAAGTTCACATCCCTCCTTTCCTAGGCCTCTCTCATCTATGATAATGTCTAATAAATCTCTTCTTATTGCATAACAATTTTTCGGGTCGCCCGACTCAGTATTGCACGCTATAAGCGCTGAGTGGATATCATTGGCCCGTTGTGTGTAGTTACTGATCGATGTCTGAGGTGTATCAGTTGTCAGCCTGTGCCACTCAACCAACTTCCAGAATTCTTTCTTTTTGATGTACTGTAGGTCTTGGAAAGTGTGACACCCGTCGTCGTTTATGCCGGTGGGTGCGGCTGCTACTGCAACGGTACCTTTCCTGGTATTAGATAGTCTATACATGCTAGCCTCTGGAAGGGCAGCAAGCGGTTTGGAGGCTGTTAGGTCCCTGTCTATTTCTGCTAGGGGAAAAAACTCAGCAGCTCTGGTGGTGCCACCCCTTGTGTTTCTGCCTTCTATTATCAATCTCGGGTCTCCTGCAGTGGCTTTTTTGATGGTCTCTTTTATTTCCTCCTGTTGGCTTTCTCTTAACTGATGTAGTTCATTTCCTTCTCCTGAGCAGTTCAGTTGGATATGTTTATAGGTGCATAGTGATGTTGTGCCACACCTCTGGCAGATCGGGCTTTCTCCCATTCCCATCCTGTGTGCTCTGTGTGGGGATGCTTGCAGGCCTGTGAGTTCTCTGCACCTGTAGGCCGTGAAATACTTGGATGCAATTTTTGAAATATCCTTAATTGGCTTCACTTGGTTTTCTTCCAATAGTCTGAGTGCTCTGCCTTGTCCATTCATGTCTTTCCATTTCTTGTGGTGGCTCAATCTTTGGAGCCTCCTAATATGATTCCTGATGCCCCCTGTTACAGACTGTTCATGAAACAGGAGAGAAAAGTCTAAATCTCCGTCTTCATCGAATCTAAGTTGTCTTCCGCTGTATCTGAATGCCGCTCTTTTGGCCGTTCTGTCTACTTTGTCATGGAGTCTATCGTTATTGTGTCCTCTAATCCATTTAATAAAAAGTTTCTCTTGTCCTGTTGTATTGTAAAATCCTAATTCTTCCAAAATCAATCTGATGGCTACCAAGTCCCTTCTGCTTGGCTCTTGCATGAGGTCCCTGACATTTAAAATTCCAGGGTCACGGTTTACAGCATTGATAGTTGCCATGGAATCAATTACATGAGTAAGGGGAACCAAGGTGTTCAGGATTTCATGTTTCCGATCTTGAAGCAGCTTTCTAAGACCCAAAATTTCTGCAGTGGTGGAGCTAGGTTTATGGATGTTATCTATGATTCCTGCCGTAGGTGAGGTGATAGGCGTCTCCCTTGGTATGTTGTGTTTGCTCATAAATGGTGTTGTGTCTCCGTTTTCAAATCTCATGTATGCTGCTCCGCAACTTGCATAAGATGAGCTTTTGTAGAGCGATCCGTCACTTGCAAAATCAAAGCTAACCCTTTGATTCGCAGTATCGTGAATGCCCTGGTCCTCATCTTCTGATGCACTCGGGCAGCTAAACTCACTGTTCTCCGCTGCACATGAGTTGTTGCATCTTGTTCTGAAAAGGTCTTTGAGCCTATTTTCAACATATGCTAAGTATATCTCGGCTCCCAAACCTTCACCTGTGTTGATCCTTGCTGTACTGTTGGAATTCATTCTCAAAATATTTTGGTCCGCCGGCATCAAGGTTGTACCATCTTGCAGTATTTGGTACTCGTTAACTAGTAAGGCCTTCGGTCCTGTTCTGTCCGGTCTGTATGTCCCTTCTTGATCCTTGGTGTACTGTTTCAATTGTAAGGTACCTAAGCCAGTGTCAAGCCTCTTGACTTCGACTAATTCTATCCCTTCCTGGCCCAATCCTGTCCCTTTCCAGCACATCATACCCTCTTCCGGAGCCTGTGGAGTGTCTCTGTATTTTGGTTTGACCTTTCGCAATTCTGTTTCTGGTTCATCACATATGATTTCTGTCTGAAGGGCTGTAAACCATGCTGGGGGTTCTGTTCCTTGCAGACTATGCTTTGCCCGTAGTTCTTCCCAATTGAGCATAAGCCCTCCGCATGGCTGAAGGAAGGAACCCATGTATCTAAGGTTCCGTGTGGCCACTAACATACTTATCTTCTCATACACAGGTTTCGGGAGTGATGAGTAAAGGAAGGTCTGTAATTCTTCGTAACCCTGAAGAGTGGAATGCTTTGTGTCAATAGAGTAGCCATATTTCGACAGTATGTAGCTCACCCTTTTGAACCAGTTCCCACTCTTGTCAGTGGCTTTTTTGAAGGGAAGGTGGTGGGATAAGGGGGAACCCTGGATTTTGAGTTCCCTTGCTTCTCTCTCCATGACATAACTTGCCATTCTGCTCCATGTGCTACTGTTTTCTCTGTACAGGTGTGCATTTGGTGTGTGGTGTAAGCCGTGTATGATCTGGTCACTCCAATATTCGAATTCTGTTGTGTTGCATAATGTGATTAAGGTTTCCGTGATGCATGTAGCATGGGCAATGTCAGTTACGCTATCAATCCCCAGTCCTCCTAGTGCGGCCGGTGTCCAAACTACTTGATGGTTTGTGTCTATGGGACAGTTTAAATATCTCAAGATGAAGTTTGCTATGGTGCCATCTATTTCTTTTGCTACATTATTTGTTTCCGTGCAGATAATCGATGTAACTTTCAAAGGATATGCCATTCTTGGTACAACAACCGCATTGATTATGTAGCGGAGCTGGTTCAAATTCAATGTTTGTGTTTGAACAGACAGTAAGCTTTGAGTGAGCTTATCCATAAGCATCTGCTTTTGGTGTTCCCATCCGCCATCTAGCGCAAACCAAACCCCTAGGTATCGATTTGCTTCAGTTCTGTTGCTATATTCAAGATATGTGGGGGTCTTGGGTGGAAGCCATTCAGACCATATGTTGGGCCCTTCCTCTCCCTCTTCGACTTTCAACATACCTCCGGACATGAGTTTCTTTTCCAATCCGGTGTTCCGTTCATCTGCTTTCCCCCTCTGTCTAATGGGTTTCCTGTGAGAGTATTTTGATTTTTTAGCATTAATGGGAATCCCTATGAACCTCATGAACTCATTGATCACCCCGAGCATGTCCTGTACTTCCTCTCTTGATTTCCCTATCAAGATAATATCATCACAGAAGAATCTGGCAAAGATGTTGGGCGGTGAGTTCATGTTCAACCATTTCCTGTTCTTCTGGGGTGATGTTGCTCCCGGGTTTCTGGTGGCATCTCTCGGTTTCTCTAGAGCATACCCGTAGGTCTGTTTCATGGGGTTCTTACCGTTTGCCCTTTCTGCCAGCCAGATGGCTAGAATGTCCATA
>LGRX02001494.1:0-56280 GCA_001247695.2 Cymbomonas tetramitiformis
CCCCCAGCAAAGCTGGCTACTTTCGTATTGGCGGGTTTTCTTATTATCGAGTACTTACTGTACGGTGAGGCGGGTGACCGCCATGCACCCCTCAAATCACTGCCCACGACACACCTGTCACGGGCAGTGACTGTGGGCCGTGTTGCGGAATATTATTATTTTGGAATAGAAAAGTGACCTTCCTGGAATAGAAATTTGAATTCTGAATTTTAATTTACAGATCTGCCTCAAAAATTCTTCCGCCTTTCAAGAATGATATTTCCCAAAATTTCCCCCACCTCCTTCTGAAAATATAAAAGTTTCTTCAAAGATGTCATCAGTCGACACAATAATTATATTGTCACTTCGATCTCCGAAGGGAAAGACTATGGGCTACGGAAGTCCGGGATGGTCATCAGGTCATCGCGTCATCGAGTCTGATGACAGAGCCGGCCAGCCGGCTCTATGTTCCTTCCTTCGCGCGAACACGATCGGTTACGGATCTGAATGCAACTGATAGTTCTAGCAAGTTTATGAATTCGAACTTTGGAAGCCAGTTCTCTCTCGCGAATTCTTTCACCTTCACTTTCAGAATTTACAGCGTACAGCATGTGAAGAATAATGGCCGCATTTAGTCTTAATTCAATTCGCGTCGACGCGGAAAAGAGAGCTGTTTCTTTGTACGACTTATATGCATTACTGACCGATGCCAAGGTGGATAATGCCCGCGATAGCCTGGCTAAAAACTTGAAAAAACACGCGACGGAGTACCCTTCTCTGCAAAATTTAACTTCAGTTACTACCGGTTTCGTCTCCTTTCTTCAAGCAAAGACGGATAACAAGGGCACTTTCAAAGGGAGACCCACCCCGTGCGACCGACCTCCAGAAAGTGCTGCTTGAGTTTGAAGATATCTTTCAAAAGCGTGCTAAATTCTCCAAGTTCGATTCGATTAAGTACTTATCAGCGCTTCATACTTTTCGGAAGGAAAATCTTCCAGCCCTACTATCTCAAACTTTTGGGGCAGCATCTCAACAAGACACCGATCCTACTCCGTCTACGCCTATTCCAAAGCGCCAAGACTCGCCTCTGAGTTCAGTTGTTTCCCCTTACTTAACATTATGCGACTTGCCCGAGTCCCTGCAGATCCCTTTCTCCAGCTTACAATGCATTAAGCGCAGCGGTATACATGGCTACAGTGGCTTCACTACTCGCACGGATGCGGATTCGATACCCAGACGTATGCTATTGCACACGTGTGCCACATTCTTCAATAGGCAAAAAGGCAAGAAAGGGTATTCCACTGAGATTTGGGCTTGCAAACGATCGGACAAGCCCTTCCGGCAGTCCAAGCACCCGAGTAGAGTTCAGAATACCCACAGGCCTAACACCGCGACTGTGATGTGTCAATGCCCAGCGCAGATCACCTTCTCTCCTGTGCACCTCTCCAGGATATCACCAGAGCAAACTTCAGAGTTGAAAAGTATATATGGATCAAGCTTCGATAACGTTGTGAAAGTGGATGCCTATTTGCACCATGTTGGCCATACCCCTACTTCCTCGGCGGATTTGATTCACCTTAAACTCTTGCCGGAGATTTCTGCAGAGTTGGATAACATCTGTAGGCTTCGCAGCCAGGCATTCAACACAGTCCGTCATGTACTCAACGACTACTTGAAGAAATATCTGCCAACCTTGGGACTTGACTTCGCAAGCCTGGACCAACACATGGACCGTAGGTTCTTTCCATCCGCCAGAGACATCGGAAACTCGCAAGCGCGTGCTGCTTCACGAGGGAGATATTCTACTGTAGATCAAGAGTCAACTCTCATGTTATTAAGCGATACATCCAGTAACAGTCATTCTTGGGTATTCCGTGCGCACGGGACACAACAACTGGCGTATGTGTATGATGAGGCTAGTGACAACATCTCTTGCAACTATTTGACTGCTTGCCCAGACGGTCGGCAATTCCTCGCAGCCAGTGTTCCTGTCGTGGCTAACGGCAACATCCGCCAGATCATCGATGCGATCCGTAGTGATGTGTTATCAACTAGTCCCACTTTACCGGGTATGTCTCCTCTTAGTCACTAGTATGTCTGCCGGCTACGTCACAATTCCTTACACCCTCACTAACTACCTCTTTTTTCCTATTTGCTATTAGTCAAAATTCCAATTTTTCTTCCTGCACTTTTCTTTTCTTTTGAAGACCATGACCTTGGGAACTTGTTCCAACCAATAGCCCCCTTCACCAGTCCCACTTCTTGCCCCCCTCCGCGCCTTTGATTAGTCACCAGCTCGACGCCAATTTGGCACAAATTTGGGTGCATGCCACTTTTCTCTCAGGAGCGCGACTTCAAACACCTGGACCAACCGATACCTCCTTTTAGTCCTTTAACTTTTTTGAGCTTGACAGAACACTTGACTCCAAGAGACAGGGATTTCTGGTACGCAGTGTCCCATAAAAGAGAGCGTAATTCGCGAGAAGTTTCATGTAGCTTTTCTAACTGTGTAATGCTGGTAGGTAAAGCTGGGCTTTGCGTATTCGCAAGGTCCAAGAACACTTGAGCACCTTCGACATATTTTCGAGCCTGCCTTCCACTGAAGCCTAAATTAAGAGATGCTCCACGGGCTTCTACATACTCTTCTATAGATGAACAAGTCTGCTTGTCCACGATGCAAGGCAGAAAGCACCAAGCAATCGAAGCGAGAGCGAAACACTGGCGCAGCAAGGATATCGTGGATACATTTTTCAGTTGATTCTCGACACAACGCAAGGTCTTGAACTTGAAACTCGAAGCACGCGCGACTTGATGCCGTGGTGCCAAGTCAGTAGGTGGTTTTGAGGGATTTACCAGCGCGTGGTCGCTTCGTATTTCCTTTGCGAACCATGAGGTAGGAAACAAAGCCAAACTGTTAGCCTTTTAAGGCTAATGGGGTTACGACCTGGTTATGTAAACACTTCATTATTTTACAAGTATTTCGAAGCACGGAACTGCGTTGAGTTCAAACGATCGACGAGCCGGCTGGCCGGCTCTGTTATCAGACTCGATGACGCGATGACCTGATGACCATCCCGGACTTCCGTAGCCCATAGTCTTTCCCATCTCCGAAAGTCATGACGTGTCCGACCTCGTCCATGTGCGGCCGAAAAAGATATCAAAACACAACGCTGGCTCGTTTGTACCCGCTCAGACCTGTATCTCGCGCAGCTGGACAGTGACTTACGGGGGCCCGTAAGTCACTGTCCAGCTGCGTGAGATACAGGTCTGAGAAATAAATACGAAGCACCAAAACTTAGCATACTGATTAAGAGGTGCGTCAGGAACAACATATTTTTTGCGCGCGCGAGATCCGTGCACAACCTGGGGTCTGGGACGCCGCGCATGGAAGGGGGTCATTGGGCACGCATCGAGCCAACCGCTCGACATACGCATCGCATAAACACATCTTGCATATCACAAACCTTCCACGCATATCATATATGCATAAGGAACATATTTTGAGCATCTGACAGCGCGCTGTCAGCTCTAGCGAAAACGCGGATGTCAACCGCGTCCACATTTTCGCTAGGGTTTCCTCCCTCATCCGCGCGCTCGCCTGCAAGCGTGCGTGCGCAGCGGATGAGGGAAGCGACTAGCAAAATATTATCTAATATGCGTTATATTTTAACGGTAATTCGTATACACTGAAAAGCCCACTACAAATCTCGCTAAGGGCTGGCGCGTTCATGTGGGTATAGTGAGCGTGAATTTACGATTTTCGCAACTTCCAAAAGTAGCGAACGGGGTTATCATTGCGCACGATGCGGATACCCACTGACTCAGTAGGAATATGTGATAATATTAGATACAAATAAGTTACTTAGATGTGCACACAATCTTAAAGATCTTCACTTGGCAGGACAGGGTCTCGCTGCGAGAGAGAGAGCGTTCCGCGGTAAGTCGAAAGTGCATATTTAATAAATCGCATCTGTACCCGTAATACGACAATGGGGAAAGTGTTTCGTCAGTGGGGAAATTGGAAGCGTTTGTACTGTACGATTATCACGTATGCGTCTGTCGTCTCCCTTTGAAGATTCTCTCAACAAAATATATAAACGCAAGTCCCGAGAAAGCAGTCATATGCCACCCAAGAAATGTGGCGTAAACCACTTCAACCTTTTTCGCGGGTGCGCACGATTAAGTAGAGAAATTTACACGTTTTCAGCGAACGGTTAAGATGAATATCTTTATAATCCCGAATTCTCTCCGACTAATGTCTCACGTACTGCATCGAAGATGGGAACTGCATTGCGCCACATCAGCTACAGTTTTCGACATTCGATATCTCCAGCCTCTTATCGCCAGTTATATCCACGAAAGAGAAATTTATATTCTGAGGGGGTCGTGTACTTAACATATGACATTTCCCAAAGCAATGTTCGCCCCCCCCAAGGTAGTCGGGGCACCAATATGGCCCCCCCTTGCCCCCAAGGCATTGCATATAGTGACTGCTCGAAGGTACCAAATTTTTAAAAATGTTATATCTAGCAATTTGTTCACCGCTTCAAGAAATTTGCATAAAAATTTTAACTATGAAATTGAACTGGCACATATCGTCTTTTTCGTGGACGAATAAAAAAACGAAAATTTTCCCCAACATTTCCCGATATACATATATCCCTTTGGCATCATTGTTATAATAATTTTTCGAGGGACGGTATAAAATTTTCAGGCTGCATTAATTAATAAATGTTTTATTTTCTATTCCAGGAAGGTCAATTTTCTATTCCAAAATAAATGCACACCCCAGTTGATGCATCCGTGGGGGGACACCGACTACGACCTTTTCTCTGCAATGATGGTTGCCATCATCACCCTGGCGGTGCATGGGCTTGTCCAGGTGCGGCCCCCATGCCTCCTACTGTGCGATGCAAATTCATCTCGGGAAATTTGCAGTCCCACAACCGACACGTGCCATACATCAGCACCCATTGAGAGATGAGTGGGCGCCGTTCGATGCTGCAAGCTGCATCGGTTCGATCACGAATGTGGGGTGCACCGTGATTGACCGTTATTGGGGTAACGAGTGGGAGAGATTGATGCGGCGCGGATATGCAGCCATACGTCAACCCGGATGACAATCTTGTCCAGCTTCTAATCCTGTGCAACCAGTGCATTGTGGTGCTTTGCTTCATCATGGTGCGGTATCTCACCAATGATAACGCCACGTTTGCTGCCGGCGCTTTCCTCATGGGCATGCAGCGCCTCTTGTACGCCGTAATCGTCTACTACGTTGCTGGAAACATGCTCAATGCCCACAAGGTGCATGGCGCAGATACGCTCAGCGTGATGGGTGCTTGTGATGGAGAACCTGAAATATATATATCATATATATATACGCAGGTTGTACTTCAAGAACTGTCGGGCACTCGCAGAGACATACGGAGACTAAGATGAGATAATAAAATAACTTAGGTGTTTTATTATCGGTCGGAACTGGCGGCAGGCAAGATGCAAGTGACACTACACGGCGAGGGGTGACACAGGAAGAGACAGTCACCCCCATTTTATGGGGGGGCGAAAGTCTGTCTCCCCATGACACCACCTCACCCTGAAGGTGTGAGGTGCCACGATGCCAACTTGCCAGGCCAGGCCTAACATCCTACGGCAAGCACAAAGGCGAAACCCTAAGGAAACATACATCTTGTGAGACCCAAAGGGGTCTTTCTCAACCCAACTAGTGTGGCTCAGCCCGCGTTGGTCTCTAGATGCGTGCTCTAGGGGCTTACGCCCATGCATGTGCTGTGGGGATGACTACTCCCACAGGCCAGCCGGCGAATCTAGCCCCAGCAATCGAGGGTGGACGGCGGCGTAGCTCACGATGGTGAAACGAAGCCGAGCGCCGCCAAGACGTTGTCATCCAACGCCCACGCGATGCGGTGCGACGATGCGTGGCACCAACAGAGCGAGTGCGGGGACGTGGACACCCCGGGGGGGCGAAGGTGGAAAATGCGGTGTGGCTCCACTCTGCCGCACGCAAGTGCGAAAGCAGAGAGGAAAAGCGGCGGGATGAGGGCTGCAACACCACCAAACACCACCAGGCAGTGGCCAAGGGGCACGCAGGGTGGAGGGAAGAGTGGAGGATGCTGCGGGGTGAGCTCGTAGTGGTCAAAGCTCATGTCGACGATGGGGTTGATGGACTTGATTTTGGTGTCTGGTGCATAAGCACCACCAGACACCACCAGATCGTAGCCAGGGGTAAGTTCTCGTAGTCGAATCACCTGCAGCGCGGAGGCAACTGCAGAAATGCGCGAACGCCGACGATACGAAGCCATGGCCGCTGTAAGCTGGAAAATCTGGAGCCCAATACTTAGGGTTCCCAAACGAAAACGTAACTTTCGCCAAAAATAACCAAATCGAACGATGAAAAAGTCAATTTGGGGTAGATTTCGACGAGGAACACGGCGGTGAGGTCAAAAGCGTCGTGCGGTAAGCCAATTTTCCGGCAGCAGAGGTGCTGATGGCCAGAGTGTTGAAGGCGTAGATGTTGGTATAAGAGGTTGGATAAAAAAAATGGTCGTCTCCAGAGCACGAAGCCAGAAGGTGTGCAATAGGAAAACGGCTGAAGATGTCGGAAATAAAAGATGCCGTGACGTCGGTGCTGCCGCTGTTGTGCGTAGTGCAATACGGCTGATGTCGGAATGCCTGCGTTGCTGAAAGCTGACAAGTGTGCTAAAAGCGAAGGCGTAGATGTCGGAAGCAACCGTCGGAAAATCACGTCGGAAAATCACGTCGGAAGCAGATGTCGGAATTAGATGTCGGAATTAGATGTCGGAAGATGTCGGTTGCTTAGATGTCGAAAGCGCGTCACGGCTGATGTCGGTACTAAAAAGATGTCGGTTAGAATCACAGGGCGTGAAGCGATCTTGTCAACGAGTCAACGAGGTACGTAAAAATAAGCGTGTAAGGGCACCATAACCTGATGGAGAACCTGAAATATATATATCATATATATATATACGCAGGTTGTACTCCAAGAACTGTCGGGCACTCGCAGAGACATACGGAGACTAAGATGAGATAATAAAATAACTTAGGTGTTTTATTATCGGCCGGAACTGACGGCAGGCAAGATGCAAGTGACACTACACGGCGAGGGGTGACACAGGAAGAGACAGTCACCCCCATTTTATGGGGGGGGCGAAAGTCTGTCTCCCCATGAGCTTGACATGATGTGCCACGTGGCTTCTCATGAGTCCGTAACTATTCACTTGCGTTATCTCACACCTAGACGCGTGATGCGCACTTGTCCCAGATGATTGCTGGTTATAATTGTTACTCACCATGATCGGTTGTTGATGTATTGGAGGTGCTTGGGTATGGAATGCAGGAAACGATTGTGGGAATGCAAAACGTGGCCAATGATCACTTAAGAAAATTCTCGGTTGTGAGCTGGCTAGCCTATTTAAATAAAACACTTTCCCCTACGAGGGGGCTCCCAGAGGTGGGAATGACGCAGGTGTGAGAGGGTTGCTTCATGTGAGGGGATTCGTGTCCTGCAAATTTTCTGTCTTGTACCAAGTTGGATTGTTGCAACGGGTTGGTGGAATGTGCGTGGACAGGCTTTGGGCACGAATGTTGAGATACACATGCAGCAGAACATCTCGTGGAACGGCTGCCACCAAAACTCAAATTCAGAGGAGGTGGGAGACGCTCGGCCTTTATGTGTTGATGACGTGACCCTTGGGCAGCCATCAAGCGCTGAGGATGTGGATAGCATCGTTATGGAATCCACCACCGCTAGCGACACAGCCAATCCCATCAAATATGCGTTTGCCGACACCAGAGAGGAAACTGTCTATTAACCACGAACTACAATATCCCTTTGACAGAATTAAACTTTGCTCTTGTTATTTTTCAAATCAGGGTGTGCAAGCATGGTGGTCTTGTCACCAGCACAGGGATGCACAACATATATTCCTAGAGGGAATTCTTGAACGGATGGAATAGAGTATAAGATTTGGAGAAGCTGTTGGAGGCGCCTTATGTTGGCCCCTCGTGGTAGACTTCCACCTGTGGAATCGACTGTTTAACACGTGGGCTAGGGTTGTTCCTGATAATATGGCGATTTCCACAATGTCACGATTCGCAGTGATAAAATAGCATGTGAAGGGTAGGAGTTGTACGCCTGCTTGCCTTGGAAGCATCCATTTCTAGGATATGCGGTGTTAAATGTGAAGTTGCCAAACTGACGTTGGGCATCGAATCCACGCCATCAAATCAAAGGCGTTACATGTTGCTGTTAGATCTTAGGCGGTTCCAGACCGTCACGACTACAAGATGCGCAGTGTTAGGTAAGGTGAATCGAAGTTCAGGCATTCTATTGGACAAGGCTGGGTCGTCGAGATTGTCGGCTTGCAGTGACATTTTTATAGGTTACGTGTTGCCTCGTCCTACGCTATCTGCATATTTTCGGAAAGCGAATCGGGACCGTTGCTCTCGCGTCGGTCCTATATATTTCGATCAAGTGCCCCAGACCACGTGCGTCGCCTTCCCATGGGGCGTGATGCTTTGGACATTCGCTATGGGATCTCGCCTTGTGATATGTCGCAGGTTAAGCATATATGAATGTATTTGAGGGTGGATTAACATTTGGCGAAACTGGCGTATGAACTGGTTTATCAACCCTCGCGCTCGCGTCCGTCAACCGCCGTGTTTCATTTCGTGAGACGACCGAGTGACGTCCCGGAATTGGTTGGTTGCTTTGTTGATGTATGAAAGGTCTTGCTCCATCCACAGCTACTACGTAGTGCTTCGCATTTCCGCCGGACGACTTGCTATGCTCCGTACCCATCGAGTCTGCGTAAAGTCGGATTTGATGCAGCGATCCCTCACGGCACGTGAAATTCTCGCAAGAAACGGTCGTGTCTAGAGAGCTGTTAAGAAAACTCCCCTCTTACTGCAAACATGCAAATTCCTGCTTAAGTTGGGCTATGCAAAATGAGCCCTTCTCATCTCTTTGCTGGCACAACTCGCTTTTGTGGGAGGCGTTACCCGAATATATAGACTAATGCGACACCATTTGTGTAATATTTATATAGGTGAAATGCATAGATGACCCCTGCGACTGCAAACGAGTAAACTGCACCAATAACTGACTGCATTCCGTGTCGTGCACGGCTCGTCTTCACGATTACCCCTATACCAATCTCATGCTAACATCGGGGGATCCTTCATTCTGGGTAACCAATCAACTCACGATTACAGCGCAGCACTGTACGAATCAAATCACGATTACCGCATGCGTCAAATTTAATGATTAACGTGATTAGAATCACGATTAGAGCTCAAATTTCGCCGCCAGATTCCACAACCCCCCAAACAACCCTCGGAGCATAGACGATCGCCCTAAAGCCCTACTTTGCCTCACGCCTTAATCTTTGCTCTTATTTTCGGGATATTGTCATCGAGGTTTTCTGTCTGATCAACTGAGGACTGCAGGCACGACTATAACGATAATAACGCCTTCAAGAATCATCCGTCGCACTTGCTATGCAAGTCTCTTGTTTGAAGATGAAAAGGTCCAGGCTGGCATGGAAGTATATCGATGCACACGGAGATGGTGCATAACAGAAAGCTGCGCACGAGATAACGGACAATAACATGTCACCATGACCTCGTCTAGTAGGTGCTGGAGAAATCAGCAGTACGCGTCGCATGTCTTGTCAGAATACGAGCAGGCTTAAGCGCCACTTCATTACACCCACCCTAGTTGCGAATTCCACGTACACGAGCAACATCCGTAAATGATGATTGCACAGATTCAATTACAGTACCCATGGAAAAAAGCCGACAAGACTCAAGTATCCACATTGGTTAAAAATACCGATTCTGCCAAACAAGTTGGGACGCTGATGCATAATATTCTCTCCTGTCTACCGACATGCCAATTAACGCACGTCGGAATGTGCCATGATTGCCAGTGCAGTCTCTTTGCACAAATTCTCGAGTGCCTACAAAACAGTCAACTGGACATAGCACCTCTGTGTGCCGATTTCGACTTACCCGCTGGCAACTAACGAAATCAAAAACACGCAAAAGTGGTGACATGGCCACGGCGGCACTCATCACTGCAATAGTGGACTTTTATAGCATGAACTTTCCCGCCCGCTGTCCTCGGTCTGCAGTGATGTGTTCCAACTTCAGCATCCCAGAACTTGCAGTTGGGATTTGAACATGTTCGCATTTCTGCCACCATACGCACACATCTGCTCTTCAGTCAGGGTGTTACCTATCATTCCATCAGCGGGATACTTTACATTCACAAGTGGCGGAGTAACCCACACAAGGAAATGAAGCGAGTGACCAACAAAGTCCTGGCTCCACTCTTCAAAATCCTGGCCCTGCTGGGTAAAGGTCCGAGGTTTATCAGCGGCGGCCAGCACTGTGGACCGTCATCCCCAAGTACGCGCGCCACCAGCCTAAGTCTTAGTCTCAAGATGAGCAGGCGGGATGCGGGCTGCACCACTGAGATCGGGAGTGCGCGAAAGTGGAAGCTCTGCCATAGTTGCTTCAACCTCGTGCTCCATCTCAGCAGCTGGCTCCTTTCTCAGTTCTTCTAACTCGATGATCGCCTTCACAACCACAGCCAATGTCCAAATTCAGGCCATACCGCAGCATTCCACTTAAGTGAGCCTGGGACTTGTGTTGCCAAGATGAACCCTTTGCTGCTGTGAGAAACACTGCTGGTGTCACCAAGAGGAGGCCCTTTGCTGCTGTGAGAAACACTGCTGGTGTCACCAGGAGGAGGCCCTTTGCTGCTGTGAGAACCACTGCTGGTGTACCGAGGATTGCGCGGCTTAGTGAGTGGGCATCAATACCTCACAGCACAAAGTGCCTGCTCCAAGCCTGAGGCTAGGGTTCGATTACCAGATTCAATTACCGCGGCCCTTCCAAGACCTCTCCCGAGGCGCTCTGCACAATGCATCGAGGGCAGCGTAAGAGAGAGAGAGAGGCGTCTGGGAAATACCCGCGCGTGCTCCTGCGCAGCACCTTTTTCAAACCAGGCGATCGCTTGTGCCACGTCGACGCTGACACCTTCACCTCTTCTAAAGCATCTCCCCAGTCTCCACTGCGCCTCAGCATAGCCTTGCTTGGCAGCCGCGATGTACCACTCGACAGCGACCTTGTCACAGCGCTCCACGCCTTTGCCCTCCTGAAAGCATACACCGAGATTGCACTGCCCGGGGGCGTTCCCCAGCTCCGCCGCCTGCACCCAGGGTCAATCCGGACCTGGTCACTGAGAGAGGTGTGCAAGCAACTCGCAGCACGCAGAGCGCACGCGGAGCAAAGTTCGGCCATCCAATGGGAGTAGAGTCTATCAACCGCCGCATTGCCAGGAACTCCTGTTGGGGAAAATAGCCAAGCCCAAGTCCAACCGGAGGTAAACTCGGTCTTTAATCACATCTGAGATTTGCCATGAACCCAGATGTGACGAGTGACACCTGTCCGTGGACGCGTGAACACGGAATGGGCGGCAAGTGAAAACACCGGCCATGCTGCTGCCACAGGCGCCATTGTGCGTCACAAGGTATGCGGCCCGCACCATCAAAGCACGCAGGCTTCTCAGATACAGGCACGCTCACGGTTGTGCAGATGCTGACAAGCTCACTGTCGTGCTGCTCACACCAGCAAGGTCAAAGTTGTGATGCATATACTGGCAAGGTCACAGGTGTGCCACAAGCATGATCAGGCCTGCCGTAGTTGACCGTTGCTGCCGTGCAACCGAGGCTTGACCCTCGCGTCACCCTCGTGCAGTGCGGGCGCGCGGCTCGCCCAGCTGCGTGTGTCAGTGCAGCTCATCATCTCCACAATGGTCAGTGCTATCTACGCAAGAGATGAAATGCAGACCACAGTAAGGGCTCGCTAGTGTCACCTTTCGGTACCAGAACACGGCCTTCCTGAGACACACGCCCTCCTCCACGCCGATACCCTTCTCGTAGCACACCCCCAAGTTATTGGCGGCTCTCACCTCGCCCTGCTCCGCCGCCTGCGCTTCAAGCCGCGCGAGACCAGCGCTGAGTGGATTGGTGAGGGCTTCCCCCGTATGGAGCAGAAAAAAATCTGAGAAGGCGACTCCCGCATTCTATGGAGTGAGCGGATTGCCGTTGCAGGTCCAGCCATCGGCACGCATGTCTCCTGATGTTGACCACAAGTCGCATGTTTTTGCTGTAAGCACAGTCGTATATGCCCTAGCAGCGGATGCGAGGGCAGAACGGAGGTGTCATATTGAGTGACACCGAAAAAGACACAAGGGGCCAAAGAGGGGTAAGTGGCAGACCCTGCAAGGGGGTGGTGTTGCATCACCACGAGGGCAGCAGGATGGCGGCAGACCGTGACAGGGGTCACGTGATGCAGAAAACGTCTTGGTACAGCAGGCCGTGACAGGGGGAAGTGGTGCAGCAGTCCCATCAGGGGCGACAGAAGTGCGGTGGCTTCACGAGGGGGCGCAGTGGTGCAGCAGCCGCAGGAGGGGTGACAGTGGTGCAGCAGTAGTCCCATCAGGGGCGACAGGTGCGGCGGCTTCATGAGGTGACAGCAGCAGCAGCCGCACTGAGACGGTGCAGCAACCACAGGAGGGGGGAGCGGTGCAGCAACCACAGGAGGGGGCAGCGGTGCCGCAACCACAGGAGGGGGCAGCGGTGCAGCAACCACAGGAGGGGGGGCAGTGGTGCACCACAGGGAAGGGGAGGGGTGCAGTAATGCCCCACGAGTGGTGGCGAGGAAGGTGAGGACCACGGTAGGCACTTCACCTTGATATACCAACCCACTGCTCTCGGTAAGTCGCGCTTGACGCCGGTCCCATGGTGATAGAAGGTCCCCGTGTTGAACTGTGCAAGGGCGTGTCCTTGTTCGGCCGCCTTCTCACACCACCTGCGGCGCAACTGTTCGGCTTAAGGACTGACGCATCTGTGTGCATCCGCCGCGCGAGTCCCGCACCACATGGGGATCTCGCCTGGCGTCCTGTTTGGGGGCCCGACTACACTGCGGGTAGACGCGTCCGCGGAGCAAGGTCAAGGGTGCCCGGTCCGTGTGGACTTGCCTCAGCCCCACCGCCGGCGGTGCGTCAGAGCACCCCACGGCTGCACTGCAGGGCAGAGCAATCAACCGGGCGGTGCGGACCGAAAAAAAGACTCTTGGAAACGAGGGTACATCGGGTGACATTGCGACGGAGGCAGTGAGCAGTGCGTTGTGCACTAGCGCGTACATCCTGGCAATCGCGGCGCGCTTCAGCTACGTAATCGCTGAATCAGCTACGTGATCGCTTGTCCCGAGGGCTATTTCGGCGTGCCAGCTCAAGACGCGGCCCGTGAAGGAGGTGGCAGTCAGCGTTCGGGTAACCACCGAGCCGGGGCCGTTGTGCTTTCGGCGGGAACTTACTCCGTGGCCTCTCCTAAGTTCTTCTCAACACCCATGCCCTTTTGCAGACAGACACTGATGCCGTACTGCGCTTGCGCGTGCCCTTCGCCCGCTTTCTTGTACCAGTATTCCACCTGGGAGGCGCCCCGCCAGCTGCTCAAAAGCACAAGGATTGAGGAATCACCGGCCATGCCTCCGCAAGCCTCATCACGGCAGCCCATGGAGTAATAAGACGCGTTCTAACAAGCGAATATCTAAGTTGCGCTGGTCACCGCCTTTATTCAAT
Source organism: Cymbomonas tetramitiformis (assembly GCA_001247695.2). Lineage (NCBI taxonomy): Eukaryota > Viridiplantae > Chlorophyta > Pyramimonadophyceae > Pyramimonadales > Pyramimonadaceae > Cymbomonas > Cymbomonas tetramitiformis. The sequence goes on from LGRX02001494.1 coordinate 13,667, forward strand.
ATTTTGTGACTCGCTTTTGAAGTCATGTTTCAGGTACACAGTCCGAAGTTTTAAAGCATACTTCAATAAGCAGACAACTCAAGTACGCGTTGCAAAACTGTTTATAAGCCCAATTGCTGCCCCAAAGCGACTCGTTGTGCGTGGCCGAAGAGAACGCCAGAGGCAGGAGGAAAAATGCCGGATGTTGTCAGGTCATAACAAGATTGTGCCATTGCTGCAATTTTTCACCTAGAAGCAAGCCAATTGCGCAGTTTCTACCTGAGCGGCTTGCATTTCTTGTTTTGTCATTTTGTCCGTCTTGGAACTGGGGAGACGCAATTGAGCTAACGCGTCCTCCGCGTCGACCATTTCGCAGCTTGTTCAAACTAACCACCAACCGCCTCAGATAGCCACAAGTGACACTAGTTTCAATCTTTACACTGTGTCCATTTGCGTGCTTTCAACGCATCGGACAATAAATCTGCAGAGCGAGCGAGTCGGTGTTGTCGTAAAAAATATTATCAGACTCGCACGGAGAAGAGTGCGTTGTGAATATGACAGATGTGGCTATTGCTGCAGGGGCACAATTCAAATTATTTAATATCCGGGTGCTGTTGTTTTCTATTATTTTTATAATGTGGCCCTGTCCGTAATGCTTTCCAATCATATTGATGCGAACACTCCTCACTTGTTCATACCTCCAAGGCGAACTTGACTGTTTTCACACGACAGATAGAGCTCTACAGTGTCACTGAGCTCAGCTCTACTTGTTGTTGATGTTGTTCAGATGGACCGGCGCGGCGCGCGGGGGACCCAACCGCAAGAAACAGTGGAACACGAAACACAGTCAATAATCTATAAATAGTAGTAATAAATAAATATAGGGTAAAGGTAGATGCGCTGGAGGTTCACGGAACATGACAGACGTCATCGCGACTGTCATGTGACGGAATCACAGGTTCGATGAGACACAGCCGGCGAACCGGTTTTAAAGTAAGGGCTGTTCCATTAATTGTCGCAAGGGGGGTTAGGATTTTCGTTTTTTGTCCGCTGGGGTGGGGTCGAGAGATGCTGCTGTCACTGGGGAGAGGTGTTTTTGTCCGCTGGGGGGGAGGGGGTCAAGGGGCATGTCCTAACCCCTTGCGACAATAAATGGAACAGCCCTAAGGGACAGGGTTGAGGGTATTGTGTCCGACGGGCGCTGGGAACTTGACAAAGACACATGCTGACTGCATATCACGACTGCGTCTCATCGCGCGGAGAGACAGCGACACAATGACCGCAATGAACGTCGCCGGCAGCAGACGGTGAACATATCGACATCGCGGACACCATTGCCGCTGCCGTTGCGTGACTGCTTACTGTTACTCGTTCTTCGTTGACCCATCCCAATCCGCAATCGCATCGTAAAATTCTTCACGGACAGCTACGCAATTTCATCAACGTTCCTCCGCCTCAGGCCCGTCGTTGTATCTGGTTTGGGAATTTCGACTACATGTCATAAAAATAAAAATAAAACATTTACGTCGATGAGTAAGGCAATGCCTTCGGAACGATCTACTCGAGTCTGTTCCCCTCATACATGACAGTCTGCAAAGGCAGGAAGCATTCCACAGAGCATGGAAGCATGGGTGACAAGGCACTAATTAAGCGTGTCTGCCACCAGCGTCGGAAACGAAAACATCAGCAGGTCGTGGAGTTGATGCACGATGGTGATGGAGGCGGAGTGGGCGGTGGTGGTGATGAAGTGAGAAAAGCCCAGGGGTGCTCCGGCCCCTGGGCCGGTGGTGCCCCCGCAGGGCCGGGGCCCTACGGGGCCCCAACCCCATGGGGGCTGAGGGGAGGGTGGCTGGGTGGGGGTTCACATAGTTGCCTAGCACTTCCCTTGCGGCCTTTACAACCTCATTTTCTTTCCTATTTTTCGTGCAAAGTTCCTGAATGCTGGGCGCTTCCTCTATGGTGCCACTCTCAGGTGGGACTCCCGTTTCATGTAATATGCATCTTTCCCTTGCATGACGCCTACACATCCTGGGCATTTTTTTCAAGAGTGTCTTCACCCCACGATGTGGAACCCCGATCCCTTTCAGCACCTTGCCAAAGCCTTCTGGTAAGTATCCCATGATAGCAAGTTCCTCCGGCCACTCCACCGCATTAAGGAAGGGGGTTCCTCCTGCATTCCTGTGCTCGCCATCCAAGTGTGCTCCAGGGTACTGGTCTCGTTGCTCCATATTATTCCTGCCCCCAACCCACGGGCATAATCGGGGTGGCAACAGACAGTCTCTCTCACTAAGGGCTTGCTCAATCATATCCGGTATCCGGGTGCAGGCCCGTTTCTTTGAGCAGTTTGGGGGTAATCTTTTTATGCGGGACTACATTTATGAACCATTGAAGCAGCTTGTATTGCAGTTTCTCATTGTCAAGTTTCTTACTGACGGGGCATCCCATGCTCTCACTATCCATGGACATTATGACTACATCTGAGTACTTATCTTTGTAACATCCCTCCCCTGGCATTGTGTAGGGTCCTTTACCTGACCAGTAATCATGTGGGATGAACGGTATGGTCCCCCTTGGGTATTTGAAGATTAACTTAAAACCTTTTCCTGTCCACTTTTTGAGGTTCTTTGGAGATAATGGCAGGATCCAGATTCCCTCGAATCCCTCCGAAGTCCTGGCCGCCTCTAAGCCACGGGACAATGTCTGCATGACAGCAGATGCTTCCCTTAGAACCCCACCATCAAAGGGTGGGTTTCCATAGACCTTTTTCCCTTTTCCAGTGACACTGTTGATATATGCATCTCTTGCAAGTCCATCCCACCCTATTTTTCCTTTGTGGCAAAAGGGTCTCAGCGCCTCTTTCATTGTTGCCGTGGGAATGCACCTCCTTGATTTGATTCCTGGGTGTGAGTTTACAGGGTTACAGAAAAGCTCACATCCGTCCTTTCCTAAGCCTCTCTCATCTATGATGATGTCTAATAAATCTCTTCTTATTGCATAACAATTCTTCGGGTCACCCGACTCAGTATTACATGCTGAAATCTGTATAGGCAGCCCTGACTGGGAGTCCCGGTGCAGGCCCCTATGACAGATTCCTAGGACCAACACTGGACTACTGACTGATCTGTAGGTTCGTACTGTGACACACGCTGTGTCACAGGTAGGCTAGACACCGAGACCGTCCGAGACCGTTCCGGGTATATCTAGCTTAGGGTTTATTTATCTTATACAGTTTATCCACACGAGTACGGGACTTTCTGATATCTAGTGTACTTGGATATTCCGGTAGGTCGTGGCCCCATCCACGTTTTCATTCCACTTGCTATCTTGGCCATGGTTGGCTAAGCAGCCGCTTGAAGAGGTGGTGCGCACTTGCGCGTTTGGGTGCGACTAGGATTTGGACATGATTTTACGGTAGACGTATTTTGCGGCTTCGAGTCATGGGCACCGCGCGTTGCTATTGCTTGGGATTGGCAATGTTCATTTGCGTTACTTTACCTGCCCTGATCACGCTGGTTTACGTATTTTGGGCTGGTGCTCCGGACACCTTCGACCACGCCGACATTTGCAAGTGCCCTTCGCTCTTTTCGCCGCTCCGCACGTTCTGCCGTTACGTCATCCCTCCATTTCCGCCACAACACCCAAACGTGCTACCGCGCATCATCTTTTCTCTGGCTTTCAGAAGAATGGCGACATCTACACGAGCTCGTAAACGCCTATTGAAGGACTCCGACTTGGACGCCTCTATACGGCTTATTGATGCGGTTCGGGACACCCCAACCGCTAGCACCCCGCCTGTGGTGCCCCCTAATCCTTCCAGCAACTCCGACGCCGCTGTCGCGTTGCGGAAGCATCTCGTTGACCAACACGCTGCGGTCGACGTGGTCTACAAGGGGAGACTACATCGGGCTTGGGCCAAGGGTATCCGCGAGGATATCCTTGGTTCCAAGAAACATCATTATCGTGGTACCGACGACACCGACCGCCTCTCCGAGTTGGTGGTGCAGCTTCGGACCGAGTTTGAGTCCGCTGGGCTGGACTTGGCCCCCTTTGACCTCGACGACCCCACCTCTTTGGTTATCGAGAAGGTTAATGGACTGCTCTATGACGTCTTGGCCCTCGTCGTGGAGCGCAACTCTGTGGCCGACACCTGGCTTCGGGGTACGGACTCTTCGGCTGACCGAGATGGACGTCGTGCCCTCATCGACATCATCAAGGGGAGCGTGCCGACGGTCCTTCGCGAGAGCCACCAGCAGGAGCATGCGGCGCTTCGTTATCCCGCAGGCGTTGACCCGCAGCCGATCTTGGCTCGTGAGCAACGTCTGGTGCGGGATAACCGCGCTCCTGACTGGCAGCCCACCGACGAGACCCGTAAGTTGTCCCTCTACAACCGCCTCGACCCCGTGTTCTACGCGGCGGTGAAGGTGCGGTACCCGCTTGCGAGTGACCTTGGCGGGGTCACTCTCCGCTCGCTCCAGGCGCTCGTCGTGGCCATCTTTCAGGCCTGGGCGCAGTCGGATGATGGGGCGGCAGTGCGTGAGAAGCAGACACTGGGGGCGGGCGGTAAGCCCTCCGCCCTTATCACGTCTTCTGAGTACGCGGTCCTTCTCGACGAAATCGCCGCCTTGAAGGCGCTTGTGCAGGGCAATCGTGCGGGCGCGGCTCAGCGACAGCAGCAGCCGCAGCCGCGCGGTAAGCAGCATCCGCGAGGCCATCGAGTGGGTGTGCACCCGGCACCGTCTGTGGGGTTCGACAGGGACAGCATGAAGGCCAAGCCCCTTTGCCACCGTTGCCGCAAGGCGGGCAAAGGGGACGCCTATCACGCGTACCGCGACTGCCCTCTTGGTGGGCGCCAGCATTCGTCGGCCACGGCAGCGGCCTTCTGCATTCCTATTGAGGAGGAGGATGCGGAGGGTCTTCACACCCTGGCACTTGTGCAGGTTTTCCAGGAGGCTGCGGATGATGGACCGGAGGCCTTCGCCCGTGCGGCTTCGGCTTATGGTCCCCCCGCTGTGCTTTCCGCGGGCGGGATTGGCGGCATCGACGTGTCGGCCTACGGATTCAGCGTACCGCCTCCGCCTTCTGGCGGGACCGACGACGAGGACATCTTGCGGCGGCTTGATGCCCTCACCTCTGAGGTTCAGGCCGCCCAAGAGCAGGTACATTACACTCACGCATCCTTTGTTCCTGGGAGTGCGGTTGAGGAGCATGCATCGGCTCTGGTGTGTGGCCCTGCCGCTGCGGCGGGGATCACACCGGAGGGGCAGGTTCCGGCAGGTGGTGCGGCGGCATCGGCATCCGCCGTGCCGGCCCCTGCTATGCCTGTTTCGCAGGTAGAGGATGTACAGCCCGCGCCAGTTCAATCGGCGCGGGTTACCACCACGGAGGCGACGCACGGTGAGTTCGGAGGCTTCGTGCAGACGGTGAATCACGCCGCTGTCCACCCGTCTGACCTGACAGGCTACGACACCGACGACTACGAGGACTTTGCCGACGGCAGCTTCCGGCTGAAGCCGCGGGGCTCGCCTCCGTCGGCCAATCATGTTTCCGGGCCACCCGTGGGCGAGCAGAGGACCTACGGTTGTGGGAAGCCGCCCTGGGGCTTCCCTGCCACGGTTGGTCCGTGGGGCATTCCTTTCCTCCTTTCCCTCGTTCTTTGCATCTCGATCATGGGAGTGGCAGCCGTGCCCGACGCTCGGTCGGCTACGGAGATGCCTTCGCCTGGTGGTGATCTCGATTGGGAGGCTCCGTCATTTTTCTCTACGAATGATTTTCTTGATCCGGTGATGACGGCTCAGGGTCTCCTATTGCCTGACGATGTGCCACAGCTTCAGCCGCCCGAGCCTCCTGACACTTTGAGCTTTTTAGCATTTCAGGATTTGGCTCAAGCGGATTTGGGTATTGACATGGCATTCTACTACGGCATGGCCTTACATGAGAGCGGTCCTCTTGATGCGGGGCACTATTACGGTGCTGGTTACTTTACTTCCTACTATGGGATGGACTTCCGTGAGGCCACCGCTGACTACTTTGGTGCTGTCGATTGACTTCTTGCTCACTCTGGAGGCACACAAACATGGTGGTGTGCAGAACTCCTGTGACCTCAAAGACTTCTTCAGTCTGGTTTATGTTTTGCTTTGACACCTTTATAATCTTCAAACTGACTTGCTAGCACGGTTCTTTTCACTTGTTTAGCGGTGCCTCAATTGCCCGTATGCTTTTGTTCACGTGCTACCTAGAGGTTTCCAATTTGTGTATCAGAATAGCACAGTTGGATTGGCAGTTAGACTTGTCACCTAGCTCCTGCCCTAACACTAACAGCCTTACATTTTCTGACTCTCCTAGCCAGTCACCACCCACAGTGTTGGGGTGGTGTGCTGAAATCTGTATAGGCAGCCCTGACCGGGAGTCCCGGTGCAGGCCCCTATGACAGATTCCTAGGACCAACACTGGACTACTGACTGATCTGTAGGTTCGTACTGTGACACACGCTGTCACAGGTAGGCTAGACACCGAGACCGTCCGAGACCGTTCCGGGTATATCTAGCTTAGGGTTTATTTATCTTACACAGTTTATCCACACGAGTACGGGACTTTCTGATATCTAGTGTACTTGGATATTCCGGTATTACATGCTATAAGCGCTGAGTGGATATCATTGGCCCGTTGTGTGTAATTAGTGGAAGCGTGGTGGGCCCATAACCTGCGAGAAAGACAGATCCGCTGTCCGGCTAAGCTCGCTGAGAATCAAACTGATAATCACATAACTAGTGTCTGGCCGAGGCTTTATGCTCTCGGAAACCCAGACAATGAAACAATGATTGTACTACTGTACTGTACTACTGTACATTACAGTGCTAGGATGTCACGGACACGATACGGAAGCAGGGTCAGGCTAGGGGCTAGTCAGAGCCCATAATAACTAAGCCTAAACCCGAAGTCCAACACTGATCGATGTCTGGGGTGTATCAGTTGTCAGCCTATGCCACTCAACTAACTTCCAGAATTCTTTCTTTTTGATGTACTGTAGGTCTTGGAAGTTGTGACACCCATCGTTGTTTATGCCGATGGGTGCAACGGCTACTGCTACAGTACCTTTCCTGGTATTTGATAGTCTGTACATGCTAGCCTCTGGAAGGGCAGCAAGCGGTCTGGAGGCTGTTAGGTCCTTGTCTATTTCTGCTAAGGGGAAAATTTCGGCGGCTCTGGTGGTGCCACCCCTTGTGTTTCTGCCTTCTATTATCAATCTCGGGTCTCCTGCAATGGCTTTTTTGATAGTCTCTTTTATTTCCTCCTGTTGGTTTTCCCTTAGTTGGTGTAGTTCATTTCCTTCTCCTGGGCAGTTCAGTTGGATATGTTTATAGGTGCACGGTGCTGTTGTGCCGCATTTCTGGCAGGTCGGGCTTTCTCCCATTCCCATCCTGTGTGCTCTATGAGGGGATGCTTGTAGGCCTGTGAGTTCTCTGCACCTATAGGCCGTGAAATACTTAGATGCAATTTTTGATATATCCTCGATTGGTTTCACGTGATTCTCCTCCAATAGTCTGAGTGCTCTGCCTTGTCCATTCATGTCTTTCCATTTTTTGTGATGGCTCAATCTTTGGAGCCTCCTAATATGGTTCCTGATGCCTCCTGTTATGGATTGTTCATGAAAGAGGAGGGGAAAATCTAAATCTCCGTCTTCATCGAATCTAAGTTGTCTTCCGCTGTATCTAAATGCCGCTCTTTTGGCCGTTCTATCTACTTTGTCATGGAGCCTATCGTTATTGTGCCCTCTGATCCATTTAATCAGAAGTTTCGCTTGTCCTGTTGTGTTGTAAAATCCTAATTCTTCCAAGAGCAGTCTAATGGCTACCAAGTCCCTTCTGTTTGGCTCTTGCATAAGGTCCCTGACATTTAGGGTTCCAGGGTCACGGTTTACAGTATTGATAGTTGCCATAGAGTCAATTACATGGGTAAGGGGAACCAAAGTGTTCAGAATTTCATGCTTCCTATCTTGGAGTAGCTTTCTGAGACCCAAAATTTCTGCGGTGGTAGAGCTAGGTTTATGGATGTTATCTATGATTCCTGCTGTAGGTGAGGTAATAGGCGTCTCCCTTGGTATGTTATGTTTGCTCATGATTGGTGTTGAGTCTCCCTCCTCAAATCTCATGTATGCTGCTCCGCAACTTGCAAAAGATGAGCTTTTGTAGAGCGATCCGTCACTTGCAAAATCAAAGCTAACCCTATGATCTGCTCTGTCATGCGTGCCCTGTTCCTCATCTTCTGATGCACTCGGGCAGCTAAATTCACTGTTATCCGCTGCACATGAGTTGTTGCACCTTGCTCTGAAAAGGTCTTTGAGTCTATTTTCAACATATGCTAAGTATATCTCGGCTCCCGGACCTTCTCCTGTGTTGATCCTTGCTGTACTGTTGGCATTCATTCTCAAAATGTTTTGGTCCACCGGCATCAAAGTTGTACCATCCTGCAGTATCTGATATTCATTAACTAGTAAAGTCTTCAGTCCTGTTTTGTCCGGTCTGTATATCCCTTCTTGATCCTTGGTGTACTGTTCCAATTGTAAAGTACCTAAGCCGGTGTCATGTCTCTGGACTTTGACTAGCTCTATCCCTTCCTGGCCCATTCCTGTCCCTTTCCAGCACATCATACCCTCCTCCGGGGCTTGCGGTGTGTCTCTGTATTTGGATTTAACCTTCCGCAGCTCTGCTCCTGACTCATCACAGATAACTTCTGTCTGAAGGGCTGAAAACCATGATGGGGGTTATGTTCCTTGCAGGCTATGCTTTGCCCGTAGTTCTTCCCAACTAAGCATAAGCCCTCCACATGGCTGAAGAAAGGAACCCATGTATCTAAGATTCCGTGTTGCCACTAACATACTTATCTTCTCATACACAGGTTTCGGGAGTAACGAGTAAAGGAAGGTCTGTAGTGCCTCGTAATCCTGAAGAGTGGAATGCTTTGTGTCAATAGAGTAGCCATATTTTGACAGTATGTAGCTCACCCTTTTGAACCAGTTCCCACTTTTGTCTGTGGCTTTTTTGAAAGGGAGGTGGTGGGATAAAGGAGAGCCCTGAATTTTGAGCTCCCTTGCTTCTCTCTCCATGACATATCTTGCCATTCTGCTCCATGTGCTGCTGTTGTCTCTGTACAGGTGTGCATTTGGTGTGCCGTGTAATCCGTGTATGATCTGGTCACTCCAATATTCGTATTCTGTTGTATTGCATAATGTGATCAAGGTTTCCGAGATGCATGTAGCATGGGCAATGTCTGTTACGCTGTCAATCCCCAGTCCTCCTAGTGCGGTTGGTGTCCAAACTAATTGATGGTTTGTGTCTGTGGGACAATTTAAATATCTCAGGACGAAGTTTGCTATTGTGCCATCAATTTCTTTTGCTGCATTGTTTGTTTCCGTGCAGATAATCGATGTAACTTTCAAAGGATATGCCATTCTTGGTACAACAACCGCATTGATTATGTAGCGAAGCTGGTTCAAGTTTAAGGTTTGTGTTTGAACTGACAGCAAGCTTTGGGTGAGCTTATCCATAAGTATCTGCTTTTGGTGTTCCCATCCGCCATCTAGCGCAAACCAAACCCCTAAATATCGGTTTGCTTCAGTTATGTTGCTATATTCGAGATATGCAGGGGTCTTGGGTGGAAGCCATTCGGACCATATGTTGGGCCCTTCCTCTCCCTCTTCGATTTTCAGCATACTTCCGGACATGAGTTTCTTTTCCAATTCGGTATGCCTTTCATATGCTTTACCCCTCTGTCGTATGGGTTTCCTGTGGGAGTATTCCGATTTTTTAGCATTAACCCCTAAACTGTTATGTGATGAGCTAGCTCATCAACGGACTTACTTTCAAATTCATTCCTCGGCCACTTATGTCAAGGACAGTGGTCGGAATCACTCACCTAAGTTATATACGTCTACCTGAACATGTATTCCTAAAATGTATCGACTTACTTTACCCATATATCAATGATATATATCTCACTTAGGAGCATTTCTCACGTCCGCGAAACCTCAAAGTTTGCCATTCTCGTGTGATGTGAAATCGAAGAAATCGCTTTTAAAACGCGTAAAATCGTGCTACATGCTTTATTGGCCACGTGTGTGAAATGTTTTATTGTATATTGCCATATCAAACCGCAACGCATCTCACGTGGAGCATACACCGACTTTCTACACAGCTTTTCCCCCAAAAACACCAAATCTGGCCTTAAGTATGGAAAACATTGAGAATCTAATGTTTTTTCTTGTTTTTTTGGTGTTTTTTTCACCTATATTGCTACGTATTTCGATATATAAGTGACATTTACCCCTCAAACTCGTTGTATATCTGAAACCATGCATAAACCTCGTAGTTTGATGGACGTGGGCAAATCCAACACTCGAAGTTTTGGTCGTGAGAGAGCATTTCCCGGAAATATGATCTCCAAAAACCCGATATTTTTGCTTGTATATTTTCGATATATCGATATAAATATTCCGAAATTACGTGTGTGTGATGGCCCAAAATGTTTGTGTATGGGTATCGAATGGTAAATGCTATTGTGCACACGTGACACGTCGAGATGCACGATGATAAAAGTGAATTTGCAAAACAATCGTTTTTGGTAAAGAATTCCCTCCGCAGTTTAGGGGTTAACGGGAATCCCTATGAACCTCATGAACTCATTGATCACCCCGAGCATGTCATGTACTTCCTCTCTTGATTTCCCTATCAAGATGATATCATCACAGAAGAATCTGGCAAAGATGTTGGGCGGTGAATTCATGTTCAGCCATTTCCTGTTCTTCTGGGGTGATGTTGCTCCCGGGTTTCTGGTGGCATCTCTCGGTTTCTCTAGGGCATACCCGTAGGTCTGTTTCATGGGGTTCTTCCCGTTTGCCCTTTCGGCCAGCCAGATGGCTAGTATGTCCATAATTGCCACAAACCTGAGGGGACTTAGGACTTCTCCTTGGGGCACCCCGCATTCGAGCATCCATTCATCTGTCATGCCTTCAGATGTGAGGACTGATCGGGATGCTTCGGATGTGATGTCCGAGATGATTGTAATGATGTTTTCGGGCAGTCCTATTTTCTCCAGTGCTAGCTTGCTCATCCAAAATTCTGCTCGGTCAAAGGCTTGTTTAAGGTCCAGGTAGACAACATGCAGTTCTTTGTCGAATCTGTTAGCATCGGAAATAACTTCATTTAGGACTTGCAACGAATCTTCAATGTTTTTATTAGGTAGAAAGGCATCTTGAATTGGGAAAAGGACTGGATGTTTGGATAAGGCCTTCTTTATTCTATTTGCAATGATGGAATTGAACAACTTCATGCCTGTTTCCAGCATGGTGAGTGGTCTGGAATTATCTGATGTGCATGGTTTGTTTGGATCTTTGGGGATTGGCTGAATGAAGCCCGCTTTTGCTAATTTTGGAAAAGAGCCTGTTCTCAAGATGTTGTTAAACATTTCAAGTATGAGTTCCTGGAGGTTTTGGGGTCCCTGTATCCATTGTGCATAATGCATTCCCGATGGGCCTGGGGCTGTGCATACTCCACATGATCCATAGACTGCCTCCAGCTCCTTCATAAGTATAGGTTCTGCTAGCTGCTCAATGACATGCTGGGGTAGTTTGGGGCTGTTCTTTAAGATCGATTTCAACCATGGCGGTAGGTGCTTGGGTGCTTCGGGTCTTGTGGAGAAGAGTTTGTTTTCTTTATATTCTTTTAAGATGGCTTGCTTCCTTTCATTTGCTGTGGGCGGTACCTCACCTTTGTCGTCATATTCTGGGGCTGCACCCTTTTCCGTCCCTTTCTTGTTTCCTAAGGCTCTGTCCAAGAAGGTTGAAACCTTCTTTGCAAACAAATATTGCATCTCTTCCTTCTCCCGGAGCTTCCAGTATCTTATGTCCTTGAGTCTGCTCTCTTGGAATGCTTTTGTGACTGTTGGCAGGTTCGCCTCAAGTCTGTTACTCCATGCCTCGGCCGTTTCCTGTGGCTTCCTACGAAGACTGTCGCAAGGTATGGTGCTGATGAGGCATTCTGTTGCTTCCAGGTCCTTTTCCTTTTCTACCGCTCCCAGCATTCGGTGTGCTTTTCTCAATGACTGAAGCCATTTGTATAGATAGTTTGATGTGGCTGATGGGACCGGCTTTTTGTGCATTTTCCCCCCCTCGTTCCAAATGCAGCACACGCCGCTTTGTTTGCTGATTCATGGATGAAGTCCCAAGTGTGGTCCGTATCTTCTTCACGGGAACTACAGCTATCTATATTCTCTTTACTGCCCTCCAGTTCTTGCTTTGTGTTTACTAGTTTTTGTAGTCTTTCTGTGTAGGCTTTCCACCCGGTGGCATATTTGAAGTTGTATGCTTTGGTTTTGTCAAGGGCTGCTAGGGGTTTGCCGCAATGACTCCAGTGCTCTGCTTGCAGGCTCTGATGCATGCAGATGTCCCATATGTGCCCTTCTTCATGCTCCTTGGGTCCTTCGAGTTTTAAGACTTCAGTATTTCCCAAGTGAAAGTGTGTTTTGAGGTATTTCAGGACATCTTTTTTCCCATACTTGATTGGGAATTTCAAGCTCCAAAGATTACCAATTTTTGTGTAACCATGCTGTGTCACGCCCTCTGGCATGCCAATGCCCCTAGACCGGATGTGTGCAGAATTCCAAGGTGAGTCCATATGTATCCACCATTCTTTGGTCTTGTTATGCCACTTTATGCTATCTTTTGTGCTCGTCAGCTTCCCCTTCCATGTGCTTGGGTTTTCCTTTAGATTGTCTCCGTAAATATCCTCCTTTTTCATATTGTAGTCTGTGGTGTCACCTAAGACAGTGTTTATTACTTGTGTTGCATTGTTTTGTTCAATGCTTGCATTTGCTAAATGCTTTATGGTGTATCATTTTTTCCAGTATTCTGGCAACCGCAGCCTTTGTAAGCTTTTTAAAGCCTCTTACTGTCTGTGTGTGCTCCAGTCTTACTGGGAAGCCAGGGTACTTGTCATGGGTGGTGTCATGTTTGGCTCTTGCATAAGGTCCCTGACATTTAGGGTTCCAGGGTCACGGTTTACAGTATTGATAGTTGCCATGGAGTCAATTACATGGGTAAGGGGAACCAAAGTGTTCAGAATTTCATGCTTCCTATCTTGGAGTAGCTTTCTGAGACCCAAAATTTCTGCGGTGGTAGAGCTAGGTTTATGGATGTTATCTATGATTCCTGCTGTAGGTGAGGTAATAGGCGTCTCCCTTGGTATGTTATGTTTGCTCATGATTGGTGTTGAGTCTCCCTCCTCAAATCTCATGTATGCTGCTCCGCAACTTGCAAAAGATGAGCTTTTGTAGAGCGATCCGTCACTTGCAAAATCAAAGCTAACCCTATGATCTGCTCTGTCATGCGTGCCCTGTTCCTCATCTTCTGATGCACTCGGGCAGCTAAATTCACTGTTCCGTTGCACATGAGTTGTTGCACCTTGCTCTGAAAAGGTCTTTGAGTCTATTTTCAACATATGCTAAGTATATCTCGGCTCCCGGACCTTCTCCTGTGTTGATCCTTGCTGTACTGTTGGCATTCATTCTCAAAATGTTTTGGTCCACCGGCATCAAAGTTGTACCATCCTGCAGTATCTGATATTCATTAACTAGTAAAGTCTTCAGTCCTGTTTTGTCCGGTCTGTATATCCCTTCTTGATCCTTGGTGTACTGTTCCAATTGTAAAGTACCTAAGCCGGTGTCATGTCTCTGGACTTTGACTAGCTCTATCCCTTCCTGGCCCATTCCTGTCCCTTTCCAGCACATCATACCCTCCTCCGGGGCTTGCGGTGTGTCTCTGTATTTGGATTTAACCTTCCGCAGCTCTGCTCCTGACTCATCACAGATAACTTCTGTCTGAAGGGCTGAAAACCATGATGGGGGTTCTGTTCCTTGCAGGCTATGCTTTGCCCGTAGTTCTTCCCAACTAAGCATAAGCCCTCCACATGGCTGAAGAAAGGAACCCATGTATCTAAGATTCCGTGTTGCCACTAACATACTTATCTTCTCATACACAGGTTTCGGGAGTGACGGGTACTTGTCATGGGTGGTGTCGTTTGCTCCGCTCAGGCGTGGTTCCTCCGTAGAGGTATGTTTCTGTTTTTGGAGGTGTATCTGCTCTCCTCTGATATCAATCTGAGCCCAAACTATTCCGTGGTCTGAACCTATGTATGGGTTCATTTCGAGCCAGCCAGCAGCAGCTGTTCTATCTTCCATTCCTTTGTTTGCCATTATATGAGTGAGTTTTGCTTTTGAGCTGTTGTTCACAACCCTTGTGAATATCTCATTGCATTCTGGGTGCATATGTGTGATAAGCTCTGTTAATGTTGTCCTGTCATCATTGAAGTAACGTAAGAGGTGTTTGTTCTTTGTCTGGTGGTCTTTATATGACATCTGCTGACCTTTTGTTATCCTTTGGCTTTGGGTCAGTGTGCAGTTCTTGTCTCCTATTTCTATGTGCGCCTTGTTTCTGTTGTCTCCTGACTTGGCTGCCCAATCCTTAAGGGTTTTGTAGAAGTCCTCGTGTTCCTCTTTGAGGCTGGCATCGTTCATGTACCCGCTTGCCACCGAAAATGAGAAACCCTTTCTGCCTGTAAACCGAATCATAACTGACCTTTTTTGTACCCCGTCCACATAGGTTGCATTGGGTGTCAGCGGGATATCCTTGGGGTTCCATACTATGAGGGACCCTATACTAGCCCTTTCATCCGTGTGTGAAATTCTAAAGTTTAGACCTTTCTGGAGCATCAACGTCTTAACCATTGGCATACTTGTGTTTGAGATCTTGGTCTCAGAGACACATATGATGTGCGCTTTTCTGTCCAGCACCAGGTTGCAGATGGTCTCTAGCTTTATCATACTATCCTGGTCCTCCTTTGTGTGTCTCAGGCCTCTCATGTTCATTCCCATTACTATAATATGTTCCTTTCTCCCTTGGGCTCTTTGTAATTCCTGCAGCCGCATGTTTTCTGCCTCATTCCGTGAATGCTTAGCCTTTTGCTTAATGCATCTTCCATCCATTCCGTATAGGTTTTTGTGGAAAAAGATGTTTTCCGTCCGCTCACAATTTTGAACCTTCCTCCTCAGTTTTTTTCCCCGCCTGGTGCCTTAGGCCTGTGGTTTTAGGGGTGTTCCTTTTACTCTGAGCATTGGAAGCCATTGCTTTTCCTGTTCTTATGCCTCCAACCACCACTTGTTTTTCCCGGAATTCTCTGTTTTGCGCTATTTCCTCAGGGGTCATATTCCCATATGTGAGTTGCTCCCTAATTATGGCTACCGCTCCCCTGTTGTTTAGCTTCTCATTTCTGGTGAATTTCCCGAAGCCATGGTGGTACTTGATGTTGGAGGTGATCATGCTGTTTATGATGTCTCTTTCTAGCTGATGCTCTCCTGCATATCTGAGATTTTGGAGGATTTCCTGGATTTTGACTGCTGTGTGGAAGACAAGAAGGCCTTTGTTATGAGCATCGATCTCACATCTGAGACCTAAGTGTTTATATACTGGTGTCTTGTTGTCATGACTTTCCTTTTCCATTTTTGTGAAGGGTTTGATTAAGAGGACAGTGTTCTTATGTTTCAGGCGTATTGCCAATGTCCATTCCTGACTTTGATGAAGAATATAGGTGTGGTGTTTTGTCTGAGGAAGTTTGTTGGTGTTATTGTTGTATTCCTTTTGGCTCCCGTCTATCATTTCATGAAGGGTGTGCTTGTTGTTGGTACAAGTGAAGTCTAGCTTCAGCTTGAAACACAGTGTCTCAATGTTGGCTATGGAGATGACTCCTTTCCTGCTGTATACAGGGTTGTATTTTGTAGTGTCGCTGTTGATGCTCCATCTTTCATCCTTAGGTTGGGTAATCCTATCTTGAATTACTTCTTTTAGGTCCTGGATGTGTAATGTAGCCTCAGAGCTGTGGTGCTCCCCTTCAACGTTTCCTTCTTTTAGATAGGTGAAGAATGGTAAGTGCTCGCTCCTGTCACACCATTGCCTCCATTTCTCCGCTGTTCTGATAACCCAGATCCCACAGGTGTGATTATCCAGTTGTTGTCTGAACGTTGATACCTCTACATTCCAACTTTTCCCTTTCATGGTTTTGTGATGGGTTTTCAACCAGGAAGAGAGTGCCCCTTCAAGTTTGCTTTGTGTTTCGGTTGTTGTCATTACTCCAAGGGAGTCATAGATGTAGGCTTCTATATGTTGTTCGTTTGTAATTCGGAGGGTTATGAGTCTCCAATGTTCACCATTGCTCACCCCGAAGTGAGTCCTCAGATGTTTGCCCAATGCTTTCCTGATGAGGTGTAAGAAGCTTGGTTCTCCAGTTTCCAGTTTTGAAAGGAGCTCATCGTAGCCTATGGGGGGGATCGAGCTTTTGTCCTGTAGCCTGAGGGCCTCATCTAGCTGTTCAGAATCAATCCCTTCTCCGTTGTATCCTGTTTCTGCTTCAAATCTGTTATTGTTTAAGGTTTATGGCTCAGCGGGCTGTCCCCCTTTTCCCCTCATGACCTCTTTCCTAGTAAATGGCACTTCAGTCATATTGCTTCCAGTGTGTATGGCATCTAACATCTTAATAATAGGTGATGTTGTTGTGCTTGATTCCAGTTGACTGGGATTCCCCTTTTGTCCATGGTTGCTGGGTTTGTTTGCTTCTGTGTGGATGTTTGGGTGTTGTTTCCTTTCTGCTAGTGTCTTCATTAGCTCTTTCCTCGCAGGTATATGCATGTGTGTATTCGGGTCATGTTTGGACCGTCTGCCCCTCCTTTGTGTTGTGAATCGAAGGCTCTTCCTGATGCATCCTTCATTACCTTGAATCGTGCATTTTGGTGAGGTTTCATTTTGTACTGTAGTCTTGTTTTGGTTTTAATGTGTGCCCATTTGATCCAGGTTCTGGGTCCCGGATTGTTGATTTTTGTCCTTTTTGCTTTGTTGTGTGCTAGACAGGATGCCAAGTGCCATAGAAGTATGAGCGGTGCTTGTGATGCAATGAGTTCCTCTCTCATCCGTTTTCTTTGAAGGGTTAAGTAGCGGGCCATGATGTGGAGGGTGATGATTGACATACCTTCAATTGGAGTGCTCCTCTTGTTTGTTGTTGGGTTTGTCTTCCTCACCATATTAGTAATTATGTGTTCCTGCAGTAATGCCCAGCCTGCTACTTTGGGGATTTGGCCCGCAGGCGGTTAGTGCTTTTGTCATAGTCAGCTTGCTGCAACAATATTTTATATATTTTACACAGGACCCGGGGTTTTCTGGGCGATCCCCCGTTGGCAAGGCGGACACCGTGCTAGGCCACGGTGCTCCAACGGGGCAAGTGTACAGATGTCTTGTCTTTAATGTTCTTCTTCTTCTGTTTCTAAGAAATGCTTGCAGCTGTCTGCTCAACCTAAATAACTGCTGGAAGATAGGTGAGCTAGTCTCCTTCAGACCTAACTCAGCCACTGACAGTGTTGAAGGATTTGTTCAGTCTCTTCTTGGTCATTCCGACTGAGCCAGGGGTGCTTCTGTCCCGCTTCTCCCCTTTTCCTTTCTGTTCAGGGGTGAGGCCCGCTTCTCCTCCCTGAAGCATCCTCTCATTGTAGCACATACACTTGATGTGGTTGAGCCTGGCAATCCTGTCTTCTCCGTGGGTGACCGAGCTGCAATACTCAAAGCCTTGGAAGTAAGAGAGCACCAGCCTCCCCCTTTCCTGGCCCTGTACCAGAACCTGCATCTCGGTGGGGAAATCCATGATTTCCGGGGGTTCCTTTCCATCAACGAGATAGTCATCGCCGCCCTTCTGCAGCGGCTCACCATCCTCCCCCTTCTTCATCTTCAGGAACAGCACCTGTCGTGTGTTTCCCATATTCCCTGATCTGTTAACCTCCGATAGCTTTGTTGTGGTTCTTGTTAAACTTAGAAAGCTATGTGGCACGACCTGTTGCTTTGTGGTGGGTTGAATTGTGCTCGGTCTGTGTTTCATTAAAGTCCTTGTTTTCGCAATTCGGGCTTGATAGGTGGCATGTGTTGTTACCTTTTGATGATTGTTTGAAATAAGGTGGATGCGGTCATGAGTGTACATGATGTCCTCCACTAGCTCGGCGGTCATGGGGTGCTTCAGGAGGTAGTTGGCAACATCCTTTGCCTTCATCGGCATCCTGTTCCCCTGCTTGTTCGATGGCTTCCAAGCCCACCGGGCCTCCCAATAAAGGTCACCGACATTGTGCACCCTGACTGTCCAGTCTGTTCCGCTTGCTGTTTTAATCTGAATGAGGTCAAACATTGCCTGGGTATGCTCACTGTCCACATTGCCAATCAGGACAAAGGGTTGCTTTCCTCCTCCGAAAGTCAGTGTTGTTGCTGTCACCAAAGCTGGATTCCCCCCCGCCTTTGTGATTGCAGCGGCTACCACCGTCCTGACCTGCTTCACTTCCTTTTTGGTGATGTTTGCATATTTCCTTCCTGTCAGCTTCAGGAATCTGAACTGACCCTTGAATTTCTCATCCTCTTCTTCCTCCTCATCCAACTGGACTGCATTGCTGAGCTCCCCCTTCCGGATTTTGGCTGCAGTCTCCTTGATTGCTTCCCTATCCACCTCATCCCCTGCCAATGCTGTGTACATTCCTCCGCCCTTCTGCCCCTCCTGTTGGTCACGCCCACTGTTTGTGAGTTCATAATCTATTACCCGCCTTTCCTCTGTCAATTGTTTGTGAGTAACAGTTGTGCTTCTGTTTAAATACACTTCTGGTGCCATACTCTCTTGTTCTATTTGAGGTCTGGCTTTTTCCCAGCCTAATTGATCAATTCTCTTCCCCCCTATGATTGTAGTCACTTGGCAGATGAACTTTTTGTGGTTCTTCCTAAAGTGTTTCCTAATATGTGCAGTCTTTAAGTGTATGACGGTGTAGCCCTCTACACCCCAGTCATCCTTTATGACCTTTTGCCTGAAGTAAAAGGCTTGCCTATAAGTGGCAGGGGATGTTGCATTATGAAGCCTTCTGGGTGGCCCGCATTTAATTGTGTCGGGACATACCTCAGCCTCGTCCTCATCCTCGTCCGACATGGGGTGCTCCTGTAGCGACCCTTTGCCTGCCCCCTGCCATAAACAGTCCTCCTTCAGTTTGGTCATATTAATGTTTGTAATTGTCATATTTGTGTTCACCAATTCCCTTAAACCTTGCCCCGCTTTAACTGACATGATTAGTAGCCACACAATTTTCAGCATCATGTGCATCCCTAATCCCATCTTCCCCTTTCCTCCTTCAAATGATATCTTCAGCAAGTTGTTATTTTCATAAAGGGTTGGTGGCTTCCTATTCTTTGCTATGTTAATATTAAATCTTTTTGAAATTACCATGGCGACATCCCCTCTTCTCCCTGGCTGTCTGATTCATGGCCGGGGCTCACTAGGTCATAGGTGATTTTGACCGGATTGTGCTCAGGGGTAGTCGATCCCTGTTCTTCCCTGACTTGATCTAACGAGTGCTCCGGGCTGACTAGGTCATAGGTTACTCTTAATGGGCTGTGTTGCGGTGTGAGGTTGGCGTCTTCTTCTGTGTCTGTTTTGGTTTCTTCGGGAGTTACTGATAGCGGTGTATCAGACATCGGTGGCATCCCCACCTGAGCCTCTGTACCGTCATCGGGGGCCACAAACTCCTCCATCCCCTTCTCCTGCAGTTTTGTTACAAACCTTCCTTTTAGTCCCCTTTGTGCTTTGTTTGCTATTCTAATAAGACAAATTATGTGGTCTGTGTTCGGGCCGCCAATGCTTTGTGATTTGTGATATTTGCTCAGTTTGTCAGTGTTTTGCATCAAGTACTCCATGCTTTGTGTTCGATCGAGCATTCAAGGTTGATTGCTCCCTGGCCTGTGCCTTTAAGTCTGACTCCCCATCCTCCTTGTCCCGTGCTCTGCTTTTCGTGGTCATGCTACTTGCTTTCTGTATTTTCCTTAGTGGATTCCGTGTTTGACCTTTAATTGTTCTATGCTCTCTACCCTCTGCTTTATATTCTAGCTGCCTATGCTTATTAAATTGTGTTCTGTGCTCAGTTTGCTGATGCTTTGTGCTTTCTGCTTTCTGTTCGGGCTGCCCTAGTTCTGTGCTCTGTGCATTGTGCCCAACGTGTAAATAGCAGCGAGGTCTATTCGGCCGTGTGGTACTCTTATTCCATGTAACATAAGTTGTAGTAGGCAAGTCTTGTCTCGGGGCGGTTTCCCAAGTTCCCTCTAATTGCTGTATTGGTGAGTGTGGAGCTACAACACAAATGTTTATGATTGCAAGTGACACTCGGAGGATAATAAAATTTACAAGAAATTTTGTTACTTCAATCATTTTTCTGTTACTGTTTCTCATACTGATCCCTCGGATTCAGTATCGGTGTTCTGACGCCAGTTAGCACCGTTGCACCTGCATGTGATGCAGCAAAGGGGCAGCCCATACTTGTCGTACTTCCTAATTCTCCTCATAGTACGGGCATGGCTCCCAATCCGCAGAGGGCGCCCAGCCTCGTCTAACGGGTATTCAGGATAAGCCAGCCTCGCCGAAGCATATGCCAGTGCCCAGGTATCGCGGACATCTCCGTCGGGCTCGTGCTCAACCAGGGCATATGACATTGCATCCCACTCTCTTCCTAGCCTGGCAAGGGTGTCTACTACTGAGAATTCGAACAGCGGCTCTTCTTCCTCAGTCTCATCTCCCTCATGCTCCTCTTCGGTGAGGTCCGCCTGCTCAATCATACCCAACCTTGTTTTCAGGCTACGTGTTGTGGCTTGTGGTTTCGTTCTGCTTTTGTTTTGTGAGTGAGGATTGTTTGCTGTAGTTTGCTGGGGAACTCTTAATGAGGGAATTTCGGTGCAGGGTGCAATATGGTCTTGTATAACCCTGTGCTCTGTGTTCTGTCTGTATATGCTTTCCGTTCTGTGTTCTGATTTCAAACTGGTCATATTTCCAGCTTTGTGTCTGTGCTGTCCGAGCTCCGGGCCCTGTGTTTTATGCTTTGTATTCCGCCTGCCCCTGTTTTGTGCTATGTATTCTGTGCTCTGTGCCTTGTACTCTGTGCTCTGTGCCGTGTGTTGTGTTCTGTGCTTGCTTGTGGTTTGTGTTTTGAGTCCAGTATTCTGTGCTCGGACTATCCACTTTCTGTGGTTTGTGCCCATTGTTCTGTGCTTCAACTGTATCTGCTCTGTGTGCTGATTACAGTGCTTCCTGTCACAATTCAATTTACTGTGCTTTGTACTCCTACTTCCCCTGTGGTTGTTCTGAACTGGGTTTATCTGCAATTTGTGCATTGTGCTCTGTGCTCAAGATGCCCCTGTTCTATGCTTTCTGCCTTGTGCTTTATGCTCGGCTTTCCCCCTTTTTGTGCTCTGTGCTCTTTGCTTGGGCTGCCCTTGTTTTGTGCTCTGACTTCTGTACTCTGGATGTCCACATTCCTTACCGTGTGTTTAGGTTGTGCAAGGAAACTGCTCTGTGTTCTGTGCTCCGTGTTAGGTTTGCCAATGCTCTGTGCTCTATATTCTGTGCTCTGTCTGTGCTTTGTATTGTATGATCTGTGCTCTGTGCTTATTGTTCGACCTGCCTACAACCTGAGCTTTTACATGTCGGTCTGTTTTTGATCACGGCGATTTGATTGGTTGAAAAATTCTGAAAAGCGACATGCCGACATGCGACAGGGTCTACATTATCTTTTTTGGGTCTACACTATCTCTGCATGTCTTCGAAAACGAAAGATAGTGATAGCTGAAAATCTGCCTAGGCATAAGCTGAAAATCAACCTACGACTAAGCTGAAAATCAGCTCATAAGTTATGCATAGGCGGAAAATCAACCTACGAATAAGCCGAAAATCAACTTATGCATAGCTGAAAATCAACCTACGAACAAGCTGAAATTCAGCTTATGCATAAGCCGAAAATCAACCTACGAATAAGCTGAAAAGTGAAAACCAGCTTATGCACAAGCTAAACCGTTGTTTATGCACAAGCCGAAAATCAACCTACGAATAAGCGGCTGAAAATCTGCCTACGAATAAGCCGAAAATCCGCAGAAATTTGTTCGAAATTTAGGTGGTGTCATCAGGTTCATAAAACTTTTTGAGAATTTTCATCGTTGGAGGCTGGAATTGCTAAAAACAGCAAAAATGACAATTTTCGTGATCTCCATTCAGAGGGCTAGAATTATCTTGCTTTAACGGGGTTGGCAAAATATCCAACCTTTTTGCAAAGGGTGGAAACGGCTTAATTTTTGAGAATTCCAGCGTTGGTCGCTTAAACGGCTGTTGCTTAAAATCGGGCCCACAGTGTATATACACACACATGCTGGATGTGACACACCGACAGTTTAATCTGCCACTTGTCACTTCCTAAAGTAGGCTGGGTGACCGTCACCAGTAGTCCGGGAAACTCCCATTAGTATTTATGTGTATCCCACTTTTATTAAAACTGACTTTTACCGTTCTGATCCCGAAACCCTTAACTCAGGGTTTATTTCAAGTTATCTAGTTATTCACTCCGAACTATATATCTAACAGGTTTGGCCCCACTTACGCTTTATTTAGCCACTGCGGGATTGCCACTATGAGTGGCTAAGCTCGGACGCCTGGGATGGAGTGAGGCGCTCCGCGCGTGAGGGTTCCGGCAGTCACGGGTATGGCCTAAATTTTGTGGGTTGATTTACGGCACGCCGCAGCGCTTGGAGGACAGTTTTCTTGCGGGGTTTAACGTTGGATTGGTTTACGTTTTCTGGTTGGATCCCACACCGTTGCGTATCGGCCGCCTACTCCACACGACTTCCCGGAATTATTTAATCTCTCACGGCTGCTGTATCGACGACCCGCGCGTTTCTTGGCCACCCACGACTGCTGCAACCCTCACGTTTTCGTTGCCTCACTCCGCCCCTTCAGTCCTTTTCATCATGGTTGCTTCCACTCGGTCTACGGCTAGCATGGCACATCGCCGCCGCACGTTGAGCACGATTTTTGACTCCGTTGCTGCCAGGCACGCCAACACACCCGCGACTCCGCCGGCAGCACAGCCGCCCGCTAATTCGGCGGGGGCTGCGTTTTTGGCCTCGGTACGCACGTTGCAGCGGGAGCACTTCGACATGAAGGTTTCCAAGCACGTGCAATGCAAGTTGTTCGAGGGCAAGATTGGCAGGTTTTCCGGTACCGAGTCACACGCGGCGGCCCTCTTCACGAGGATGGTCTCCGCGCTGCAGACAGCGTTCGTCATTGAGGACATCGGGTTCGCTCCGCTCTTCACGCTGGACGACGCTACCCTGGCCGTCCGCGTGGAGGCGAACACCTTATTGTTCTCCACGCTCGAGCTGCTGATCGACCCCTCGTCGCCCGCAGCGGACTGGATGGACTCGTCCCACGCCAGCTTCCCGGCAGACGGTAAGCGTGTTCTACTCGAGTTCGCCCGTCGGATGATCCCGATTGGTGACCCCTTCCAGGGGCAGGCGGACATGTTCGCCGTCCGCATCACCGCGGGCATGGACCCTCATGGACCCATCGAGGATTTCAACGCCGCGCTCAAGGCTGCGAGGACGAGGGCAACGCTTTTGGACGAGGACGTGAAGTCGCTTTTCATCACAGCCCTCGACACCACCTTCTACCAGCCGGTGGTGTCCCGCTTGCTTCTTCACGACCAACGGGCCGCCCACGACCTCCTCACTATTCAGCAATGGGTGCGTGAGTGCTACGGCGAGCACGTGCGGGCGGGCACCGCCACCGCGTCCGCACACCGGTACTCCCACGGCACGCACTTCATGGAAAGGGACGGCAGGGATTTGGACGCGGCGGGTGAGCTCGCGGACTTGAGAACGATGGTCCTCGACTTGAAGCGGCAGTTGGCCGCCTTTCTCGCCGCCGCCGAGTCCGAGCCGTCTCCACGGGGATTCACTCCTCGCGCGGACAAGCCAGACCGCCGCGTCAAGACCCGCTTCGCGGCCTCGCCACTCCCCAAAGGGGGAATTGGTCTCAAACCGTCTCCAAGAAGGTGGCTTTCCATCGCGACACCGGCGCGACGATCCCGTATTGCCAAAATCAGGTGTGCGCTAAGGGGAAGGCGCGACATTGGCATCGGGACTGCCCGAACGGTGGCAGGACCGGGCTCTCGGCCTACGCTTTCGCTGAGGAGGCCGAGAACTCCGTGCTTGCCGCGAGGTTTCAACATGCCATCGACCACGACGACCCAGTGGAGTTCGACGCGCTTTGCATGCTCGCGGGCGGGAAGCCGGAGATCTTCACCGACCTCTCCGCGTGCTCGTTCTGCGAGGTGGACGGTGAGGCCCTCGTGTCCGCCGTCACGGAGTTCTCCGAGTTGGCGCGCACGGCTGGATAATAATAATGATAAAAATAATAAAAAACATTTACGCTAGCAAAGGGGACAAAGTCCTGAGAGTGCGGTATCCCTGCAAAGCAGGCTAGTGATAACACCAGGGGCTACTCCCTCTGCTACAGCGCGCCCACAAAAAGGGGCTCAGCCCGCTTGTCAGCGGGGTGACATCTAGAGAAAAAGCAAAGTGCTAAAAAAACTCTAGAAGATGGAGAAGCAGCCATGGCCGGGTGAGTGGAGGGGTGGCTGATTCTGAGTGGTGGGGAAGGAAGTCGAAGAATTCAGGGGGTTTTTGGAGACGTTGAGAAAGGTGGTCAGGGTGGGCTGGAGAGTCCGCTTTCAATGCCAACACATTCACCGCCGACATGCCGGTGGTGTCGAAGACGATCACGAACTCCCCGCCCGCGTCGGTTGAATCCGACGAGGAATGGACCGGTCCGCCAAACCCCTTCTGCCCTCCCGTCACCCGCACGTTTGCCGATTTCATTGAGAGCACGGGGGTTGCGTTGGAGGCGCCCGACGAGCTGGCCCCGGGCATGAATTTGCTCTCCGCGGTTGAGGCACCGGAGCACATGGTGAGCTACGAGCCCGCGACCTGCGACACGATGGCTACTATCCCATGGTCCTTGTGGGAGGACCATAATCGATTATGGTCCTCCCACAAGGACCAATGTTGCAAGAATTTAATTGGGCATTGGTTCGGATCTAGAAGGCGCGCCCAATGATTTTTAGTATCAATGGGACATATATTAATTACTTCGATGCTTGGTCCGGCCTGGATCCACCCAATATATCCATGGCGTTCGCATTTGCGACAAGCACCCTCAACTTTTTCAGATTGCATTTTTTTGAAAATTCAAAAAGGCACAAAAAGATACGATATCTTCAATAATTTTTTGGGAATAGTATGTGCAGGCTACACCTGCGTCCATGCGATCATATCGATCTTATACACATGTCCCCATCATATTTGGGTCATACGTCATGTTGGAGTGCATATATTGGCCATCTCTAATGCTTATTAACAACCGTACACCTTTTTAGTCGGTTTTTTAGCCGGAATGGGATAATCGGTGCAAACATGGCCCATTATCCACGATGCCCGCTAGAGTGCATTCACAGTGTGGTAGGAGCGTATGGTGCTTAAACTTTTGAAGTATATCCATAAAATGATTTTTTGAAAGCTTAACATAAGCCATATGGGCAAGTATGTGAGCGATGTGCACTCGTTAGCTTGACGCGAAGTGAAAACTAGAAGTGCAAAAATCACAAACTCCTTATTTCACTCGGGAGTGATCACCCGCCACGGTAAACGAGAGCTCAGATGGCGACTAGAGTGTGGACTATCCAACTAAGTTTTCATATTTGGTCATAAACTCAAGGTGTGCGACCATGAGCGGCCAACACCGCGCACCATGCAACCGCTAGGACGCTTAAAGACTATGGTCCTTGTGGGAGGACCATCTTTTTTTCGACGATTTCGATAAAAAACATATCAAAAGCGCACCCTTTAAGCACGCCCCTCTAGCACACGCGTGGACGATCCTGTAGGGAAAATTATTCGATTGACTCATAAATATGATGCCGAAAGCACGTATACGCCTCAAAGGTCCATGTGGCACTCATAATAGTCATCGCGCGTTGGTCCTTGTGGGAGGACCATGAATTTGGATAGTAGCCAACGAGCGACGATGACGACGAGGATGCCTCGGTGGCGCTACCGCGACCGCGGTACGGCTGTGGAGGCGGCATTCCGGGCTTCGGGAGGTCTCTTCTCACTTCATCTTTGGTGTGTGCATTTTTCGTGATTTATACCACCGCCACACCGCACGCCGTCTCCGGTGTCGGTGGTGCCGATGCACGCGCATGCACGGCTCCGCCGATCGGTGGTGCTACGTGGGCTGCCTCGACAGTCCCGACTACGGGCACTTCACCAACTGCAATGCTTCGTGACGATCTTGGCGACGCGGTGGGTGGTGCGAGCACGGTTGCTATTCCGCCACGGCGACATGCGCGGTATCGGGAGTTGCGGCAAGGATTCCGCACTCTCCGCAAGCCGGAGCTCTGCCGGAGCTATATGATCCCGACCCACCGGTTCCGCCGTCGCCGCCTTACCCGCCACCGCCGTACTCGTCCGATGACGAGGAGCCGAGCTCTGGTGGCCATGCGGCTGTGATCGAGGATTCCGAAATTTCTTCTACGAATGATTTACCACCGGCCCCGGAGGCCGGCAACTACTTCACCCTCACGCTGCTTCGGGCCGGACCTACGGTCCCGCAGACCTCTAGTTGTCGCGAACCCGTGCACAGCGTGTGCACAAGAAGCCACTCGAGCACAAATGTAGTTCCCACTGCACTGCCTGAACTCTGTAGCCAGGCGAACTCTGACCAACCTCAATGTAGCACTGCAACTCTGCCAGATGTACTCGTGGAAATTTTAAAGTTTTATTTTAGCACACCATATATGTCTTATGGGTATATGGGTCGTTCAGCTTAACTGTCACAAAGTTTCAAGGTTATCACAAGTCGCGATGAGCGACAAACAAACGTTACGAATTGCGACCTTCACTTCGAGTCTCACGTTTATTTTTAAATTGAAAAAGTGCCACTGCCTCAACTGTCGCTTTCTCTGCTTTATCTAGCGATAGCCTCTGCGCACCGCGTCCTATCCATATCGATCGAGTCCACCTGTAGCGACTACCTCGTAGTATGTCATATCTCTCTGGCCACCTGTCTCCTGCCACCTCTGGGTCACCAATAGTCCTCAATCACGTCCATATCACCCCGGATATGGGTCATATCTGGGTCGCCAGCGGTCCTCAATGTCACCAGCTCCACGGTCACCAACTTGGCCACCACCTCGACTGTCACGATCGCGGCCACCAGCACAATTGTCACGTGTTCGTCACCAGGACCACTGACTCAGGTGTCACAACCCGGCGATGGTACGCGACAAGCCGCGGTTTGTGACATAGTGGCTGAGGGTGTTCACGCCGCGCCTGCCTAGTGGTTAGCTGTTCGTTGGCCTCCTAGATGTGCAGAGGAGCTCTTAGAGTTTGAGCTGTGTTTAGGGTTTTAGCAATTAACGGCAGTTTCTGTCAACCTTGCTGTGACCTGGGACCGCCCTGACCAAGAGTACAGGCCCCCAGGTGTGCTACAGTTTCCTCCTGAAGTTAAGTAGGGAGTTTGTTTGCTTCGTTTCACTACTGGCTCCGGTCACCACCCTAGGTGGCGGTGTGCTGGATGTGACACACCGACAGTTTAATCTGTCACTTGTCACTTCCTAAAGTAGGCTGGGTGACCGTCACCAGTAGTCCGGGAAACTCCCATTAGTATTTAGGTGTATCTCACTTTTATTAAAACTGACTTTTACCGTTCTGATCCCGAAACCCTTAACTCAGGGTTTATTTCAAGTTATCTAGTTATTCACTCCGAACTATATATCTAACAACACACACACACACACATACACATATGCTCCGATAGTTTAATATGAATATGAAAGTATATAGACTATATACACACACACATCTTATGTGTGGAACGAACCAAAACGTTGTAGTGGGTTATGTATGCTACGTTATATCGTTCATGTCCTGCAAAGACTTGGGACCTGCGGTCCCAAAAAAACCTATGACTTTGGGGGCCTTCGGCCCCCAACATGTCCCAAAAGCTTGGGACCTTCGGTCTCAAGTGAAGCGCCAAGAATTGGAGGCCTACGGCTCCCGCCGAAACGTCCCAAAACCTCGGGGCCTTCGGCCCCATGGGGACCTGCGGTCCCAAAAAGCATGCGGCTTTGGAGGCCTACGGCTCCCGAAACGTCCCAAAGGCCTGGGACCTTCGGCCCCAAACAAGCACTTTCAAGGGGGGCCTACGGCCCCCCCGGGTGTCCCAAAATCGGGGGGTATGTCCCAAAAACGCATGCCTGCGTGGCACGTTTTCATTGGTCTAAACCAGATGTGTCATAAATATAACGACAAGGAGATATCATATCCGATATCCATATCCTACCCATATATATCAAAATATCGGATCAAAATATCGATCTGATATCAAAATATCAGATCGATTGACGTGTCCCACGTGTCCATAATTAGCCAAAACATATAAGTCTTCCAGAAAAAAATAAAAACTCCGAAAGAAGAAGCGATCCCAGTCTAATAAAATCTCAGCCCTTGAAAGCACCTAAAACGTTTCCCCCTCCGTAGGATGTTCGATTGTATGTCATTGTCATTGCTCGTTGTCTGCAATGCGGAATTGCTCTCAGCACGCGTTCATTTCGATCCCCGTTCGCGACACAGTGAGAGTGTTATTACAATAATGAATAAAGGATGGCTGCGGCTCAAATGCTGTGGACAGACGGTCATCCATACAGCATGTTACTGTATGGTGAATTTGTGAACTCCAAATACTCCATCCAACTCATGATCCTCACCGTGATGTGTCACAAACGCTGTGTCACGCTCGCTCATCTGGGAAAACGGCTACAGTACTGTACTCGTACTGTAAGAGTAACGGGGGACAAAATCTGATTTTGATTCCGATTTGACCATTTGTGACTCGAATTCTAATCGAATGGCAATGAATGGGAATCGTCAATCGAATGGCAATGAATGGGAATCGTCAATCGAATGGCAATGAATGGGAATCGTCAAAATGAAGATCACGTAATAACCTGCGCTGGTGCTGGTGTTCATTCGATTCGGCGCAGTCGAGTGCAGAATTTCAACGTTATATATTGAACAATGATCATTCAATTTCATACCTCGTACTTCACTTTCTTTTGCCATCTCGTATGGTGCGGGTGACGTTTGTTCACCGTTGAAGTGTTCTTTCTCTGCTCAACCGATGTACTATCGACGTAATAGGAAGATCAGAGCTGATGAAAGCAAGCATTAGCAGACCGAGCAGGATACTTTTTTATTGATTTGTTTCTAAACTGATAAAACAGTCTCGTATGATGGTAGTATGTATCTTGCGTGATGAGACTGCTAATTGCGTGTCATGACAGTGATCCGTTGTTTATAATCGAATTATGAGCCACCTACACTTCAGCACCTAACGGTGCATTACCTTTGAACGTTGATTTCCGATGCATCGCCTGCTGTTGAACTCCTCGAATCGCTTGTCGACTGACCTTCAGCAGAACTTTCGAGAATTCAAACACTCAATTCGCATAGGCAAACGGACGGGTAAAACGCAAGCTGCACACACTGAAAATCATTCAAAGGCAACTGCTCTCAGGTCGTACTGATAGCTTCATCGGAATCGTTATTGCTGAACTTCGTGCACGCCACGGCCTACACCATCTTTGGTTGTGCTCAGCTTAATCACGTTTAAGAGAAACCTAGGATGTGCCTGCTCGTTTCCTATTGGCTAATGATTTTGGTGATTTCGTCGCCGACCGTGTACTGTAGTATCAGGACAGATTATGATTCCACGTTTGTGTCTTTTCTCCAAGACCAAACAACATGGCAAACCATACCCACCACCGATGAAATGACGTCGGAAATATCAAAAACTCTGGTACGAAACCAGTCAATTTTGTGTACGGTCGAAGTGGTATTTAACTGTTTTTTGAAAAGTCGCTGAATCTACTAAGTTGGTTTCCAGGGTAAGTATGCGGATCGCTTCGGCTCATTGCAGACTCGCTTTCTTGGGATAGACAGAGCGCTCGCAAAGACAGCCACTATTCAGGTTTACCAACTCGAGTTCCAGGTGACTTCCTGATCTCTGTGCGACATGAGTTGTGCGAGGAAGCATGCAGCGCGCGCGCGTCTTCACGAGCGCTCAGGATTCGCGAAATTCGAATTTAGACAATGGTCCAATACCTCGAAAGCTACTGCTTCAGTAGTGCGTCGAGCTCGCGTTGTCATCCTTTATTTTCAAAATTTCGTTCGTAGTGCGTTTGTAGCGTCAGCGCTTCATGCGTTCCCAAGACTGGACTAAAACTTCTCTGAGGCTCGGTGTTAAACTAGGTGGAAACCCAACACGATTCTAGTACACAGACTGAGACATATCAGGTTCACTGTTTCCGACGCTCCCCTTGCATCGCTGCCCACTTGGAAAATTTTCAAACCTGAGCTTTATTTGCATGACTTGGAACCTCCCAGTTTTCGTCTGTCTGCAATGAGTTGCGAGCTGCGCTATTGATTCATGTGCCTACTTGTTCGTTCATCGCTGTTACCTCTCATCCTATTCCGCTTGCCGCGGGCTGCCGATCTCCCTTGCAGCGGCGTGCGCATGGCCGCAAGCTACCTTGATCTGCACTCGTGCTCGAATCACACACCACTCAGCAGCTTGATGGAGGCAGTTCCGCTTTCGTGCGAACTGTTGGTCGCCAATGCCTAAGTGCTTCCGGAGAGGGATGACGTGGCTCCTCTTTCTGGATTTCTCGTACATGGAATAACAGAGTTCTCTCACAGTGCTGCATTTTCTTACCTTAAACCCTAGTTAAGTTATCAGCACGTGGTTAATCACAGGCTGTGGTGTTGGACGGCCTATACAAGACGAAAGAGATTATAGATTTGAAGTTGATGCCCTCAGAAGCTGTTGTGGAGACGGTGCCGGACTTGGAGAGGTCTGCCCCTGCGAATGCGTCAAGCAAGGAGCGGCTGCAGGTGCTTGGCCCGCGGCAGCTTCCCTCAGACGCTAGGCGAGCCTTGCACAGCACGGCGCCTCGCCTCTCCTACCTTGGAGGGGGCCGAAAGTCTTGCGTCGCGGAGCGAGGCCGCGGCGACCGTCAGGCCTCGAACGGTTAGCAGTCGCGATACCGCGTACGGCGGACTTCAGCCTGCTCAGCTACGAGCGAAAGATGCATCGCGTTGAGCCGCACACCGATATTTTTGCTTACTCGCTTGTGCCTTTGGCAAGTTTAGTGTTTGTTTATGCAGTGGCCCAGACACTTTGCCTGGTGCGTTATTGCTGCTGCAGGAGGCGGAGGCCGGTAGTCAGCACCAAATTGCGGCGTCCTCCCACTCCGGACAGGCTACGCTGCACGACAGACTGCCACCAGCTAAGCGTTCTGACAGCTCACAAGTGCCATCTGACCTGCCCTCCTCACGGCGCTCTCTCAATGGTACGGCCATAGGCATCTTTCCCTGCCCTACTCGACCGATCGCGCCTCGAGGCCCTGGGAAATGCTCGCCGTGTCCCGTTAACCCCAAGCTCGTGATGCCCGGAGTGCCTCCGTAGGGGGTCAGAGCGCCCGCGGTTTGACACGCATCCTTCCCAGGGATTGCCTAGCCATTCCGAGGCTGCGAGGGCCGGCGTGCCTGTGCTTGATAGACTCTCGGTGGCCGTTGCTCCGCAGGTGCAGCTCCATCCCTCAGTCCTCCTACGTGCCCGATGAACGTGCTCGCAAATTCGCAAAGATGGTTCGGCTACGTCATGACCAACATGCCGAGCATTATGCAGTCCACAGGCAGCCACTCGGAGGGCATGCTGTCGTCCTTCCTTGGGAACAGCTCGCGTTACCCGGAAGACACCTCCTCGGGCCTTGTGCTGATCAACGACACCGATGCGGTTGCAGGCGGTAGCTTGCTCAGCCAGGCTTTCCTGGTGGAGGATGTGGCACGAATTGTTTTGTACCAAGACGTGCACACGTGTTTCTTGAGTGTGCTCCGCGGCCGGGCGCTAGAGGTGACTGGTCGATGCATGGGGAGGTGCAACTGGACCACCGGGGATCCCGCGCCATACGCGGTCCTTGCTGTGATGCCGATGGCACATTTGACGCTGGACAGCATCCTTTTATCCCCGACCATGGTGAGTGCTTTGCATGTGCGCTCGTTTGTGTTTCGAAGCACTCACATATGAGAAATGCAAATGAGGAGATCAGGCCTCTGTCACCACACCGACATTTGAGTTTGCGTGAACATGCGAATAGCACATGTCGACAGAATGTAAGCTAGCATATACGTCTGTCCGCTGTGAATCCACGTGCGGACCTTGCGGGACTGTGAGGTGCGTGTGTACCTGAAGGCGTGTGTGGTATTGGGAGTTGTCAGTTTGGCAAGGGTCGCCTGCTTGTGCTGTCCCTCAAAGCAAGTCTGACATTGATCAACTGCATCCTCACCTCCACATCAACCCTGGTAAGCTCTGGAGGAGTCCAGCAGACGTGGTTTCACACTGCCAGTTTAACCAAAGCATCCCTGCACTCCCTCACGGTGGTGGCTCGCTTCAAGCGCAGCTCGCCCAGCGGCCGCGGCCTGCCACAGAGTCCTGTTACCAGCCCGGAGACCTCTGCTCCCATCTCTGAATCCACGTGCATTCATTTGCACCTCGTCCGCGGTCTTTCCTGAAGCCCGTGGCTTGATTTGCCTCCCCCGCCCCCGCCCGTCTTGTCACAACTGGCATATTCGGTGGGCAGCCTGTCGTCCGAGTGCCATCGAAGTTCTCCCATCCGCGGCCCTACCATGGAAGTTAGCGCTGACGCATGCGAGGCGCACGGCAGGCCTGGGCTGGAGGCGTGGGCGTGCATGACGGAGGAGCCGTGGCCATCTCCAGCACCGTCTTCTCCTTCCTCCACAGCTCGGTGATTCCTGCAGCTCAAGCTGCCTCTGGCCGCCCGGCCACAGTTTCCCCTGCAGCCGATTTCAGAGATTTCGATGTGAAGTCTCGCGCTGTCTGCATCTCCCCAGCCCATACGCTTCCTTGCGACCTCGTCGCAAAGCGCGATGGAGTTTCGTTGCGACGACCATTCAGCCGGGAGGTCACCGCAGTGATGTGAGTGCGGGGACGTTATTCAGGAGCACGGCGGGGCGGTTCGGGTGACCGACACGGAGACCTTCGTAATGACGGACTCGGTGGTGGCCAATTGCAGCGCTGATATTGTCCGTTCCCGCGCAAAACCGGCCGGGGTTTCATGTAATGCCATAGCAGAGCGTGCGCCAGGCCGTTGGGTGAGTGTGAAGGTGGTGCGCTGGGGGGCTGTATTGACGGGGATGGGTGGCGGAGCGTTGCCGGGTGAGTATTGCGGTGGGCATGGGGAACGGGCCCCTCTCTCCTGAGGGATCATCTTTCAACTCGCACCTGCTTGTCACCCGCCGCGTGTCCTTGTCGCGGCCTGCAGTCTGGTGACAAGCGTCGCGTGGGCTGTATGGCCAGTCGGCTGGAGGTATCCTTGCATACGGCGTGCATGCGGTCACCATCACTAACAGCAGCTTCATTGGCAACACGGCGGTTGAGGTATGCCTGGGCCCCTCCTGGGCGCCCCTCTTGCATGGGGGGTTTGGCCGGGGGATTTGCCGGACGAACTGGCACCTAAGCGGGCTCTCATGACAGCCTGGCGGGAGCGCACCTCTGCATGGATGGTGCTCGAGACGCGGTACACCCAGAGGGGCCGCCACCGTGCCGTGCGTGTGTGCCCAGTGCTCACAGCCTGCTTCTGATTGGACCGCTGTCGGCACTGTGCCACGGTCCACTGGAAGAGTGCACGCGCAAGAGTCGGTTCAGACGTCAGCCAGTTTAGCTCCCCTCTGATGTGGTGGTGGTGTTGGTGGTGGTGGTGGGGTATGCGGGGTCCAGTCGAGTGGTGCCTTAGAAATATTGTCGGTGGGGGACCTGATTTTGGCGAAGAGCCTCTTCATCAAGAACAGAGCGGAGGTACGTCCCTGCACGACGTTCCCTCGGCCTCGAGGACCCAGGCATTGTAGCCGCAGGATCGCAGTGTGAGCGGCCACGCGATGATCACCTGCCATCGTGGACGCATAGAGGGTGCAGGCGCAATCATCAACGTTCACACAGCTATGGATCTCAAGCAGGTCCACTTCAGCGTTTGCGAAAGCTAGGAGATGTTGGACATCGAGATTTTTTCACTATTTCTTGTTTAATGATTCCAATGCTTTGGAATTAGTATGTCGATGGATGCTGAATTGAGGTGATGGCGTTGGGTGGGTGGCAGATGGAGGCCGGGGCATTGAGACTTCAGACTGGTGACCCAGGTTATCTCCGGCAGGACAGCATGGAGCAACTGCAGGGCGAGTTCACGAACCTGGACCTCGTGAACGATCGCGAGCCTGCTGGTGGCAACCGGCCGCGGTCTGTCGGCATCGCGCAGTGCATGTTCCAAGAAAACTGGGCGCGGAAGAAGGTGAAGAAGCCATTGGCTGCCGCTCAGCCTGGCGGGAAGCACCCATTCACTTCCCTATGCATAAATCGGAAGTGGCTTGCCTTCAGCGCCGCATGTATCACACGTGACACGTTATGGATCATGCACCATACAACATGTGGCATGTATCATGCCTCATGCGCCATACATCATGTGTCACCCGTCACACACTATGCATCATGCGCCATGTATCATGCAACATACCGCATGCGTCACGCATCATGCATCATGTGACATGCATCATGTATCACGCGTCACACGCTATGCATCATGCAGTATACATCATGCGCCATGTATCATACAACAGACCGCATGCGTCACGCATCATGCATCATGTGGCATGCATCATGTGGCATGCATCATGTATTACGCGTCACACGCTATGCATCATGCAGTATACATCATGCGCCATGCGTCATGCGTCATGCATCACGCGTCACACGCTATGCATCGTGCTGTATACATCATACGCCATGTATCATACAACAGACCGCATGCGTCACGCATCATGCATCATGTGGCATGCATCATGTGGCATACATTAGACAATTATTATTTGAAAAATAATAATTTGGGTTATTGTAGAAGCAATGCGCGCGAACCCTAAGTTTAGGGTCGCCAGGCCCGTCTGCCAGAGCGATGCCACACCGTGTCTGTGGCATCGGGACGGGGGGAGTCATCGATCACAGGATCGGTGACACGTGACACGTCTGGAGGCTTGACACGAGAAGTTGGTTGTTAACAACCTTCTCATGAGGTGTCAAGCAGTTTTTCGGAATCTCAGCCTCAGGAGCAACGCTCCATCACTGTTCTTCCTTTCTTTTGATTCCGAAAGCGTATTCGCAAAATTATTAGATATCGCGCAGCGAATATCGTATATTTTCGCTCTAGTTACGTGGATGTCTGGGCAGTTGCAAGCTGGGCCAGAGGATCGTACGGACAGCCTACGGAGAAAGACGCGGGAACGCAAACCGACATCGCAGGGGTGCGCGCGCCTTTGGAGGATCGTACAGACAGGAGGGACTGGTTGCACCCAGTTTTCGTACCCTGCAAGTGCAAGTTCGACTGTCCGTACTGGGACCCGCGTGATCCGTACGAAGGGTACGTTTTCCGTACGCACGGGTACCGGTGATCGAGCTGGAGGTGCCGGAAGCAGATTCTACTTTTCCGTGCTTCGTGTGCTGGGAGAGCGACGTGTTCTCTCACGCTAAGTGGCAAACTTGGGAGCCGATCCTGAACCCGCTGCGCCGCAGAGACGGGCGCGCGTTCGTGAAGACCAACCTTTGCGCGATTTGCGCGGGAGAAGTGTGGGAGGCAGACTCGGACAGCGTCTGGTTTCCGATCGGCAGGGGTGCAACTTTTGGTCTGCGAGAAGAGCTTGGGAGAAATGGCAGGTCAACGAGGAGAAGGCGGGAGCCGGAGGCTGTCATCGCCGGAGGTGAACCGGACGCTAGATCAGTACCGGCGGGCAGCAGTTTGGTGTACCAGCACCAGGATCGCAGCGGTGGAGAAGCTGCTGGTGCTGGCTCATCCCTCCAGGCCAACGACGAAGAGCGAGGTGCTGGAGGATCGGAAGGACATGCTGATCGAGTTCCAGCGGTTGGAGGAGGCGATCGTGGGGGACATGCCGAGGGACCTAGAGGGCCCCACCGACGATCTGGTGGAAGTGGGGCTCCTTGGGACTGACCGGCGAGTGGTGCGCGGTGAGTGGACATTGGGGGAGCCAGGAGGCAAGTGGGAGAGCCTGCGCGGAGTGGCAGCGAAGGAGCGATGCAGGGTCATGGCGTGGGCTACGGCGGCGAAGGACATGCAGCAGGAGACGCGGCCAGGATCGCAGTCATCTCCGAACGGGAGCGGCAGCCCCGGGTCTTCGGGGCCCTCGCCCAGAGGAGTGCTGCGCACGGAGGACGAGGTACAACGCATGGTGGACGCGGCGGTCGCAGCGGCGCTGGCGGGGCGCGGCCCGATCAGCCAGGGCGGCAGCGGCAAGGAGCGTGATCCGCCCGTGTCACTGCGAGATGTGGCGTGGGCGTCGGCAGGGAAGCGCCGAGGGTGGTCATGGACGGAGTGCGAGCGCGTGATCACGGAGATCAGGGTGGCCGCGGCGCGCCAGGCAGCCGAGCTGGCGCGGGTGAGGCACAACTTTGGGCGGCACCCGGCGAGGCGGGTGGAGCCATGGGAGTTCGAGCTGCTGGAAAAGAGGTTCCCCGCGTGCAGGCAGGAGCAGTGCGGGCTGGAGGAGCTCCCGGAGAGCGAGAAGGTGCGCACAAAGCATCTCCATGCGTACATCGACCTCGCACTACGGGAGCTGGCGGACATGCAGCGGGCGCTGGCAGGTGTGCCGGGGATCGAGCAGCCGGTTTTCGACGAGGAGTGGGCGGCAACGGCAGCAGCGAGCAGGAAGAGGCGAGCGGTGCGGCAGCCCAGCGGGTCGGACGGCGAGGACAACGAGGACGAGGAGAAGAAGCGGGCGGCAGCGAAGGCGCGATTCGGGTCCCTTCGTACGGCGACGGACGAGGAGCTTCGGCGAGCGCTGGACGGCAGCCTGGCGGTGAAGGACATCACGCGCCCGCCAGGTGAGATCGCTGTGCCTGCTAGACCCTTCCTCCCCGCAGGTGGAGCGCTTAAGGGGATGGACATCCGGGTGTCGCGTCCCGGAGGCGACTACGAGGAGGGAGCCGCGGAGTGGCGATTGGACGCGAAGAGGGGGCTGGTGCTGGAGGCGAAGGCCAAGCACTGCCGTAGCTTCGACGAGTGGGACGAGACCTTCACGGTGTTGGCGTGCAAGGCCCCCAAAGAGGCGCGGGACCTGCTGATGCAGTTCCGGAAGTGGATGCGTCTCATGTCGATCGACTACTCGTGGGACCACCTCCGCAAGTTCTACGATCACCTCTGCGTGCGGATGGAGAAGGAGGCCTCCACCACCTTTGAGCTGGTGTCGTACACGGCCCATTGGGAGATGTACAAGAGGGACAAGGGCATCAAGATGAAGGGCGTAGGTGGCGGAGGCAGCGGCAGCGGAGGCGGCAGCTGGGGAGAAGGCGGGGGTAAGTACTCCCGCAAGACGCAGGAGCAGCCAACAGACGCCGAGCCGAAGGAGGGCGCGCAGCGGGACCGCGGAGGAGCGGGCGGTGGCAAGGGGCGCGATGCCATCAAGTCGGGTGCGTGTTTCTCGTTCAACTCTGCTGCGGGATGCAACCGCAAGGACTGCATGTTCGCGCACAAGTGCACGAAGTGTGGCGACAAGGGCCACGCGCACTACGATGGGCACGAGTGCGCGGCGCCGGCGGGTGCCCGTGGATGATGGGACGGGCGGTGGAGCCCGGGGGCGGCCACGCCCCCGGGGGAGCCGGAAGGTGGCGGAGGGGCGCAGGGGGCGCCAGAGGGGGAGATCGTCGTGGAGCCGGAGGAGGAGCGCGAGGATGGCGTGATGATGGCGAGCGGCGATCAGGAGCCCGAGCCTGCAGGTGAGACATGTGAGATGCAGGTGGAGGACGCGGAGCCGTGGTGGGCACGGCTTCGGAGGCTGCTGGTAGCGCCGGTGTGGGATGCAGCGGGGGCACCGTTACCGGCGGCGCCGGCTGCGGCGTCGGCGCCGGCGGTGTCCCCGGCGGGTACCAGGTGCGGTGAGCACTACCCGGCGGTGGCGGAGTCGAGATCGGCGAGGTGGCCGGCATCGCGTGCGGCGATCGTGGAGGGCGCCATGGCGCGGGGCCTTTCCGGTACGGGCACGACGGAGGAGGAGCGCGCTCGCTTCCAGCAGGAGGTGCGCGATGTGGGAGCGCGGGTACCGCTGATGTCGGAGAGAGCGCACCTTCTCGCGGAGGCGCTGAAGGATTGGCCAGACGTGGCCTTCCTGGTGCGAGGTGCGGCATGTGGCGTCAGTTTCCCCTTTGCAGGCGAAGAGCCGGACGAACCGTACATCGTGGAGAATTACGTGGGAGACGAGCACGCGGAGGCCATGACCGCGGAGCTCGCGAAGGAGATGGCCGCGGGGAGGATCTTCGACGCTCGCGATTGGCTACCGCGGGGTGTGTCGGCACTCGGGATGGTAGAGCGACTCCGCAAGGGGAAGCTCAAGTACCGTCCCGTTTGGGACTACTCGCGACCTTCGTTCGTCGGTGTCAACGACTGGATCGACCTCCAGAAGGACGAGTTCACGACAGTCAAGGACGCGTACGCGCTGCTACGACCGGGCATGTACATGGTGAAGGTGGACCTGGAGGAGGCGTACAGGTCGTTGCCTGTCGCGTCGCAGTACTGGGCAACGCAGTGCTTTCAGTGGCGCGGTAAGCGGTACATGGACACGCGCAGCCCTTTCGGGAACTGCGCGTTACCAGGCATCTTTATGCGCTACACGCGGGCGATTGTGGCGTGGATGCAGGCGCAGGGAGTGCCGTGCGTCGGTTATTTAGATGACTTCTTCATGGTGGCGCGCACGGCAGCTGAGGCTCAAGAGATGATGGACCTCATGATCGAGTTCGTGACCATGCTGGGCTTCAAGGTGAACCGGGCCAAGTGTGAGGGTCCAGCGCGACGTCTGGAGTTCCTTGGCGTGTTACTGTGCACTGACGGCGAGACATGCACAACGTCGATCGACGAGGAGCGTGTGCAGCAAGTGACGAGCAAGCTGCGGGAGATGCGCGCGGAGGCGGCGGCGGGACCGGTGCGCAGGCGCAAGCTCGAGTCGCTGCTCGGGCTGCTGCCATTCTGCGCGCAGGTGGTGTGGAGGCTGTCGCTCTACACGCGACAGGGCTTCGCGCTCGCCGCGGCGACAGCCGGCAGGTCGGCGTGACGGTGGGCACGGGCGTGATGCAGGACCTGAAGGTGGTGGAGCGCGTCATCCGTTTGTACAACGGGCGCAAGGTGGTGCTGCACAAGGAGGACGTGCACGAGGACGCCTTCGCGACGGATGCGTCGCTGAGGAAGGGGATGGGCGGGCATTGCCAACCCGACTACTTCCTCATCTCGTGGGAGGACCTGGCGGAGATGCCGCAGCGCGACTTCTACCCTTTCACGAGCAAGGCGAAGTCCCACATCAACTACCTCGAGCTCTTCGCGGTGTGGTGGGCGCTGGCGCTGTGGGCGCACAGGCTGTCGGGGTGGACGCTGGTGGTACGGATCGACAACCAGTGCGCGCTCACTCAGGTGGACAAGTTCTGGGGGCCGGTCGAGTACATCCCGCTGCTGCGCAAGATCTTCTACCTCTGCGCGCAGCACGACATCCGGCTGCGCCCGAAGTACATCTCGTCGAAGGACAACCTCCTGGCGGACTTGCTCTCGCGGCTGAAGCTCGAGGAGTTCCACATGCGGTGGGCGATGCGCAAGCGGGAGGTGCTGTGGAGGCAGGACCGGGACGACTGGCAGTTCTCCCCGGTCCTGTTCGCGGAGATGGACGAGGAGTTCGGGCCGTTCACCCTGGACGCGTGCGTGGCGTCCTCGCGGGCGAACGCATTCTGCGTGCGGAGCTGGAGCGCGGAGGATGACGCGCGCAAGCAGCGCTTCGACGGGCTCAACACGTGGGCGAACCTCCCGTTCTCGGTGATGTACGAGATCTTGCTCAACTTCTTGAAGTGCAAGCGCAGGCAGCAGATGGGCACGGGCGGGTGCTTCCTGGTGCCGGTGTGGGAGGGGGACGAGGCGTACGAGCTGGTGTCGGGGATGCGCGAGGTGTTCCGTCCGGTGCGCAAGTACCGGGCGGGCACGATGCTCTTCACAGCGCCGGCGCTGGACGGCAAGGGCCGCTCAGAGTGGGGGCCCACTCGGTGGGATGTGCTGGTGGTGCGCGTGCCGCTGGAGCCAGTGGAGTTGCCTGACTGGGTGTGATCGGGGCGCAGAGGAGCTGCTGGAGGAGCTGGCAGTGGCGGTGGAGCGCTACCAGGACGGGGCGTACGCCGAGAGCACGCAGAGGTCCTACGACACGGGGGTCAAGGCCTTCCTCACGTTCTGCGTGCGCTTCGCGTGCCTGGGCACGCTGGAGCCATTGCTCCCGGCGTCGGATGCCACGCTAGCGCGCTTCATTGCGTTCTCAGCGTGGTTCGTGCAGCCAGGGACGATCAAGTCCTACCTGGCGGGTGTGCGGTCCCTTCACTTGCAGCAGGGGGTGGAGTGGACGCCGGTGGCTCACAGGTTCTGGGTGGCGGCAGCTCTGCAGGGCGTGCGCAGGCAGTGGGACCGGCCTGCTAAGCCGGTGATGCCCATCACGTTGCGGGACTTGGCGCGCATGGCGGAGTTCGCTGACATGGAGTCGATCACGGGCTTGGCGCTGTGGGCGGCCATCTACGGCTTCTACGGGTTCTACGGCTTGTTCCGCAAGGACAACCTCACCGTGGGGAAGTCCCAGGCGTGGAACGCCAGGGGTGCGCTAGTGAGAGAGGATGTGCTCTTTGCAGAGGCTGGAGATGTGGTGTGGATCCGAGTGCGACACTCGAAGACC
Organism: Cymbomonas tetramitiformis; assembly: GCA_001247695.2. Lineage (NCBI taxonomy): Eukaryota > Viridiplantae > Chlorophyta > Pyramimonadophyceae > Pyramimonadales > Pyramimonadaceae > Cymbomonas > Cymbomonas tetramitiformis. The sequence goes on from LGRX02001494.1 coordinate 54,504, forward strand.
ATCCAGTGCGGGGAGCGCTACCATTGGGTGCCGCTGGTGGCGGTGCCGGGGTCGAGGTTGTGCCCGGTGGAGGCCCTCCGCCGGCTCATGCTGGCCACGGAGGGATTGCCGGAGGAGGCGCCCCTCTTCCAGGTGGAGGGGAGGGGCAAGCGGGGCGCGCTAGTGCCCATGGCGCACGCAGCGCTGGTGGCCGGGCTGAAGAGCCTGGCGGTGCAGGTGGGGCTGGACCCAGCCCGGTATGCCGGGCACTCGCTCCGTAGGGGCGGGGCCACGGCAGCCATGCGGCTGAAGGTGGAGAAGCTCTACATCAAGCTGCAGGGGGACTGGAAGTCCGACTGCTGGGAGAGGTACTGCGAGCTGGACGACGAGCAGCGGCTCATCCTTCCGGCCGCGTTCGCGGAGGCAGCGAAGGAGCTCTCATGAGGTGACGGCACGCTCCTTCGCACATTCCCTCCCCTTCACATGTGGCTTTGGGTGCCTGTTAGGATTGTCAGGTGAGCGGCTGCTTTGCAGATTGGGCGGCAGTGTCTCTGAAGAGTAGCACAGTGGAAGCTTCGAGGGCTGTACCGACAAGCCGCCAGAGGGCCTAATTCAAGAGAGCGCTGCTAGAGACCCGCTGCTAGAGACCCGCTGCCAGAGAGCAGTAGAGGTGACTGAGCAGTGGAGGTGACAGAGCAGCTGGCTAGAACTAGCTTAGAAGCTTCGTGCACGAGACTCTTAGAGACCTGCTCCACCTGACAGAGAGGGAGACAGACATTCATGCCATATGCTGAGAGACCGAACAAGCCAGGCGGTGGGAATTAATATATTGAAATATATGAATCTGCCAAGACCTCTGCTTGCTTGTTGTGACCGGTGCTCTCTGTGGGGGAGGGGGGAGAGTGCATGCTTCGTACAATAATAGACAATTATTATTTGAAAAATAATAATTTGGGTTATTGTAGAAGCAATGCGCGCGAACCCTAAGTTTAGGGTCGCCAGGCCCGTCTGCCAGAGCGATGCCACACCGTGTCTGTGGCATCGGGACGGGGGGAGTCATCGATCACAGGATCGATGACACGTGACACGTCTGGAGGCTTGACACGAGAAGTTAGTTGTTAACAACTTTCTCAGGGAGTGTCAAGCAGTTTTTCGGAATCTCAGCCTCAGGAGCAACGCTCCATCACTGTTCTTCCTTTCTTTTCCCACCCACCCACACCTGCAAGGGATGATGCATTGGGGTTTGTTGTTTGGTGGCAGGTGGCGGCAGTGTCTCTGAAGAGTAGCACAGTGGAAGCTTCGAGGGCTGTACCGACAACCGCCAGAGGGCCTAGTTCAAGAGAGCGCTGCTAGAGACCCGCTGCTAGAGACCCGCTGCCAGAGAGCAGTGGAGGTGACAGAGCAGTGGAGGTGACAGAGCAGCTGGCTAGAACTAGCTTAGAAGCTTCGTGCACGAGACTCTTAGAGACCTGCTCCACCTGACAAAGAGGGAGACAGAAATTCATGCCACATGCTGAGAGACCGAACAAGCCAGGCGGTGGCAATTAATATATTGAAATATATGAATTTGCCAAGACCTCTGCTTGCTTGTTGTGACCGGTGCTCTCTGTGGGGGAGGGGGGAGAGTGCATGCTTCGTACAATAACATGTATTACGCGTCACACGCTATGCATCATGCAATATACATCATGCGACATGTATCATACAACAGACCGCATGCGTCACGCATCATGCATCATGTGGCATGCGTCATGTGGCATACATCATGTATTACGCGTCACACGCTATGCATCATGCA
>LGRX02001495.1:0-56297 GCA_001247695.2 Cymbomonas tetramitiformis
GCAAAGGCGGATGAGCCAGAAGCTTGGACCCACGACTAGCAAGCCCCAGTTGAATCGAGAAGAGTTAGATAAGCGCTTGAAGCGGCTCGTCAGGGTGCGCGAGTTCAATCGCCGACGCAAAGCCATCTTGGATCAGGAGTTCGGACGGTTTGTTCGCGTTGCCAAACCCAAGCCTGCTGAGGGAGAAGAACTCTCACCACCAGAGAGAACTTCAAAGCCCAGTCGGCCGTGGTTGACCCGAAGCAGGGCTCGCCAGGCTTTGGGCCCGAAACGCAGACCATGGCTGACTCCTGAAGACAAGGCGCTTCGAACCTCTCGATTGCAGCGCAGGTACGAGTTGGAGGGTAGGGATCCGGCTTCTACCTCAACAGAACGCCATGCGGACTTCCACGCCTTCGTAAAGGAGGAGTTGGAAAGGGAGAATAGGGAACTTCAGCAAGACAATGAGCTGATGCACCGGGACGAGCAAGTCAGAAAGCACATAGCGGCTAAACTGGCTGCAGCGTCAGTCCAAGTCGCGGTGTCCCCCCAGACTTCCCAGAGCGCAGCGCAGTTCAGAAAGCAGTCGCCATCGGCCTGCTAGCGGACGCGTGTACTTACTGCCTCCCGGACTGTGACTCCGACGCAGAAACGTCAGTCACCCGCCTGGACTGCATAATGCAGGACGGCGATATCAGTCCGAGCTGGTGTGAGTCCCTGGCAGCGGTGTCCTCGATGGGAGCGCGCCCGAGGAGTTTCGACAGGCACAGTCGCACACCGACGTTGTTGCTGTTTTGGGCCTGGATTGCGGGCGTCAGAGTCAATGTGTTAGTGGATTCGGGAGCATCCACCAATATCATCGCAAAGAGTACACTGCAGAGGCTCTCCGGCGTCAAGCCGGTGCGCCACGAGCAAGCCATGCGGGTTCGAGTGGCTGATGGCACCACATATGATGCTAATTCCTGCATCAGGCCCAAGCTCCTTGCTGAGACGTCAAAGGGGTCTTACGGCCAGCAGGTTGAGCTTCGGGTAATGCCACTCGACCTCAAGGTGGATGTCATCCTGGGGGGTCCTTGGCTGGCGAACCTTTCCCCGGTTACGCTGGATTATAAGAACTGGGGTTCGGTCCGGTTCACCAAGGGCAGGGAAGAGGTCGTCATCACCGGCTGTTCGCCGGGGTCACCGGACCCCAGTCGGTCCAAGGACACGGCAATGGCACTGGTACAGGGAGTCCTTTTGAGCCAACGTCGGGCTCGCCGGGACCTGCGGACCCTCCGAAACAGAGAGGAGCAGGCTTTCGTCGTCTACCTCGGCCCCGATGGGACTTTTGGCGCGTTGGCCTGCAACAAGGGGGGGGAGACTCCGACGAAGATTCCCCCAACGATGTTGTAGCAGGCCTAGCGTCAGAACCCTCCTCCGGGTCCGAGGATGGTGAAGTCAGCGTGCGTCCCAGCGCAACGGTGCCGGACGGAGCTGAGGAGTCTGAGGGGCCGGGAGGGTTGGTCTCGGACAGTTCTGAGTCCGGCTACAGTGACGTGGAAGGAGCGTGTCATTTGCAGAGAGTAGGGGCGGTGGTCGAGGATATTAGGCCACAGGGATTTACGAGTACGGTCGACGAGGCCGGGGATCACCCTGACCCTCTCAACTTTTTCGCTAGCAAACAGGAGGCGAACGGAGCATTTGCGTTGCTTCCACCAGCGGTGCGTAGGCAGGCGATAGAGGATCACGCGGCCGGGAAGCCACCCACCTGGCACGCGCAGGCAGCCGCGGCGCTCCAGCAGGGCCGGGGTCTGGTCGCGGAGCGACGACCCCGAGCACGGCGTAAGCGAGTGCGTTGGCGTGACCAGGTCGCAGCAGTCGGTCAGCCTGGTGCTGAAAGTGGCCCTTCCACCGAGCGGCCACCGGGACCAAAAGTCCCCACTGTCCCGAGTCCTCAGAGTCAGAAGTCGCGAGCCTCGGCACCAGTCCCACCGCCAGCTCCGCAGACCACAGACCCGCCGGTACCGGCCGCCCCGCCAGGTACTACCTCGCCGCCAGCCCCACAGACTGCTCAGGCCTCCCCGGAACCGCCGGAGGACGAGATAGACGAGACAGTGTCGCCGGAAATCTGGCAGCAGCTTAGGGACCTGGAAAAGGAGTTCGCAGATGTCATTTGCACAGAGCTGCCGGAATCAGTCCAGTCAAGGGAATTCAAGTCCGGCGTCCGGCTCAGGCCAGATTGGAATGGGAACGCCTTGCACCGGCGAGGGTACAAGGTGTCGCAGGAGGAGTTGCGGCAACTCCGGCAACAGCTAGATGAGCTCTTAGCCAAAGGGTACATACGACCCTCGGCCTCTCCGTGGGGCTGCCCCGTGCTGATGGTCCCCAAGCCAAGTAATCCCAAGGAGTTGCGTCTAGTCATTGACTACAGACAGATCAATGAGATCACAGTCAAGGACAAGTACCCCCTCCCGGATGTCCAGAGTCTCTTAGATGATCTACAAGGGGCTACCGTCTTCTCTACGATGGATGCCCTTTGGGGATTTTGGCAGGTCCCTATGAAAGCAGAGGACGTGGAGAAAACCGCAATGACTACGCACTTTGGAGCGTACGAGTGGTTGGTCATGCCTATGGGATTGTCAAACTCCCCAAGTACCTGGCAAAGGATGATGCAACAGTACCTCGGGCACCTACCCTTTTGCAGATTATTTGTAGATGACATCATGATTTTCTCGGCTGAGGTTCCGGGTAAGAGCGCCCATGAGGTACACCTCGACCACCTCCGCCAGGTCCTGGAGGCATGCCGAAAGAATTCAGTCTACCTCAAAAAGTCGAAAGTCAAATTGTGCAAGCGATCAGTCCGGTTCCTAGGGCATGTGGTGGATCGGGATGGATGTCGTCCACAGCAGGATAAGGTTGCGTCGGTACGCGATTGGCCAGACCTAGAAACTGTCACACACGTGCGACAGTTTCTGGGCATGTGTGGCTTCTACCGGAGGTACATCCAGAACTTCGCAGATATCGCGTACCCGTTGACCCGCCTCACCAAATCCGGCGTGGACTGGACCTGGGGCGAGAATGAAAAGGCAGCATTTAAACAGCTAAAAACTGCCTTGATCTCCTCCCCAGCCTTGGCCCTACCCGATCAAAAGGGTGCAGCAGACGGTTCCAGACCCTTCTTTGTGCAGACAGATGCCAGTGGAGTAGCACTAGGGGGTGTACTCATGCAGGATCAGGGACGAGGCTTACAGCCCTTGGCCTTTGAAAGCCGGCAGTTCTCCAGCGCAGAGCAGAACTATCACGCTGGGGAACGGGAGCTTTGTGCCATCCATCACTGCACCACGGTCACCTGGAGACATTATCTGATTTTCACATCATTTAAGCTCATGGGAGACCATAAACCCCTTCAGTGGCTCTTCGCCCCAGCTAGGGAGCTCAGCCGACGTCAGGCTCGCTGGTACGAGGACTTGGTAGAGGTAGGAGTCCATCAGATGGAGCACGTGCCAGGGCGCTGTTTAGTAGTACCAGACGCGCAGTCCCGGCGACCAGACTATCAGGAAATGTCAGCCAGAGGAGGGTTGAAGGAAAAAGGGATTGTGGATCGCGCCACGGATGGGCCCAGAGACTCCGCATCGGCAGGCAAGGGGTCCGAAGAGGACGAGGATCCTACCTCTGTCCTCGGGGCAGTGGATTGCACCACCGATGGATCTGATGGACCCGAGTACTCTGAGCCGAAAGGCAAGAGATGCGAAGGGGACGAGGATCCCACATCTGTCTTAGGCGCCACCTTCGAGTATAGTGATTCCGAGGACGAGTCCTTCCCTCCCACCAGTCCAGCACCGGTCATTGGTGAGCTCACCCATCTGAATGGGCTCACGTGGGTAGAGTCGCCGGCCCTTTGGCTGGACGCAGCTGCCACCCTAGCAGTAGGCGAGAAATCCTTGAGGGATGCCGAATCGCTAGCAGTCATGACCAGAGCAGACCGAGCTAGGGAACAGGCCACAGCAGAAGTCCAGAGTCACCCGAAGTTCCCCCACCCTGAGGCCCAGAGTCATCCAAAGGCAGCCGGAAAGGTACCTGAGCCCGTTAAGCCCCCAGAAAGTAGCTCCCACTACGACCAGGTCGTAGATCGCCAGGACTGGAAGCTGATCAGGGAGCGCTTTGAGGAGATAGCAGCCCAGTACGGGGTGTTTGACGTTGACGCGTGTTGCGACTCCATGGGCGTTAACCGGCAGGTTGACACCTATTGGACCGATTGCTTGAAGGAAAAGTGGCGCGGGAAACACGTTTGGTGCAACCCCCCTTACACGAAGGATTCAGACTTGATAGAAAGAATTCTTCGGCATTTCCTTGCTGAGTGGCGCGCCGATCCGGAAAACACCTCGGCGATGTTCCTTCTGCCAGACTATGACGCCCCCTGGAGACGGTTGATTCACCCCAAGTATGGGCTTCATCCGGTCAAAGTCTTTGACACGAAAGACGAAAAAGGTCGTCCCAACCACCTCTTCGAGTCCCCTGATGGAGGTCGACCCCCGCTGCGCTGGCCGGTCCTTCTGGTGTGGGCCCCAGCAGCCAGCAGGGCAAAGCCCCGAGCGCCGCCTGCGCGAAAGGACAGTGAGGCAGAACCCGACGAGCCTTTAGTCACTACAGGGGTTGCAGCAAGGGCCAGGGCAGCATCAGGCCCACTGAAGGCTGATGAGTTCGTCCGCGCCTTGCAAGCGGAATACGAACGCAGCCAGTACCTCAGCTCGTTGAAGGAGGAACTGATCGCAGCCCCACATCAGAGGACAGACACATTTCGCATGGTAGACGACATGATATGGCGAGTGGCAGAAGGGCGGTATCAGTTAGTGCTAGCTCAGGATTCCCCCCTCAGAGAGCTGGTGATGCGCGAGGCACACGAGTCCCCAGCAGCAGGGCACACAGGAAGGAATAAGACACTGGACAGAGTATCCCGTCGCTTTTGGTGGCCACGCATGAGCAAGGATGTCACCGACTGGTGCAAATCCTGCGTTGTGTGCCAACAGACCCGGCCACGCAACGGGTATCCAGACGGTCAGCTTAACCCCCTGCAAGTCCCAGTAAGACTGTGGCAAGTGGTTAGTATCGACTTCGTCACTGGGCTGCCCCGCACAGAGCGAGGGTACGACGCGTTTGCTACCTTCACGGACAAGTTGTCCAAGATGGTCGGTGCACGTAGTTCCCATGCTTTACGCTGACAGCTCAGCTGCACAGATCGCGCGCATGTATTTCGACCAAGTGTGGCGTTTGCACGGCGCTCCCATGAAGATCGTCTGTGATCGGGACTCCCGCTTCAGGGATGAGATGCATCTCGAGCTACATCGGTTGATGGGAGTCCAGGTTGCCTCTACCACGCCGTACCACCCTCAAGGTGATGGGCAGGCAGAGCACACAAACCACACGGTCGAACGCATGTTGCGCGCGTACGTCGACGCCAACCAGCACGATTGGGATTTATGGTGTACCCCGGTCGAGTACGCCATTAATGACTCTCGTTCCGCCGTCACGGGATTCACCCCTTTTGAACTGACGTATGGTCACGCTCCGGCCTCTCAGCTGGACTTCTTCGTGGAGGCAGCACTTGCATCACGGAGAGGCCGAGCTAAGGGGGGGAGGGGCGCAGCAGTAAAAAAGGGTACAGCCCACGAGACAGCCCGCCAATTTGTTCGCCAGTTGCAGCTCGCTAGGGAGAAGCTGCTCTTAGCTCAGCAGCAACAGATCGCCCAGTACGACGCGCGTCACAGGTCCAGGAGTTACGCAGTAGGCGATGAGGTTTGGGTGGATGCCACGCACCTCACCCAGCCGGGCGACCGCGGGTTGCACAAGAAATTGCTTAAGAAGCGCCTTGGGCCCCTTCGGGTGCTGGAAGTCTTTCACAGCGACAGGCAGATGGCCCTTCCCGCGAGCGATAGAGGCGCACCGTCGGCCTATAGGTTGCAGACGCCTAAGCAGTGGAAAGTGCACGATGTGTTTACCGTGGACCGGCTTTCGCCAGTAGAGTCGGGCAGCCGCTTCGTTGAGAGAGCTAAGGAGATTCCCCCTCCTCCGTTGGACGTCAGCGGGCGCAAGGAAACCCACGTCGAGAGGGTGGAGCGTTCGCGCACGCGCCAGCGCCAGGGCAGGAGGTGGACAGAGTACCTGGTCAAGTGGACAGGAATGCCCCGCAGTGAGAACGAGTGGAAGACCCGAGAGGATCTGGAGTGGGACGGAGCCGGCAGGCCCGGTGTTCCCAACCGAGCGTTGTTGGAGTTTGAGAGGATCGAGGCTAAGAGAGTGGAGCGAGAGAAGCTTAGGGTCCGTAAGAGACGCGACGAGTCCGCAGGAGCGGTATGGACCACGCTATCGGAGGAGCTCAAGGTAGACGGCGCAATGCCATGGGTGCCAGAGGAGAGGTTTGATGAGGAAGTAGGAACTTTCGCGAGAGTATCTGCTCAGAGCACCCTGCCGCCAGTCAACGGAGCCGCAGCACTTGAGAAGGAGCCAGTCGGCCAGTCTAAGATTCTTGTATTGTTTTGTGGGACCGGGTCAGTCGAGAGGCAGTTCACTAAGCAATTTCCCAACAGCGAAGTAGTTGCTGTAGACATTCAGCCCAAGTGGGGCCCCACACATTGCGAGGATATCATGCGATGGGACTATCGACAGTTCAGACCAGGACACTTCGACGTAGTCTGGGCTAGCCCACCTTGCACAGAGTACAGCCAAGCGAAGACGGTAGGCATCCGAGATTTGCGTGCTGCGGACAGGCGAGTTCGTAGGACATTGGAGATCATCCGGTACTTGAGGCCCGAAGCATACTTCATTGAGAACCCGAGGGGAAGAGAGCCCCACGGGTTGCACACGCGTCGCTGCATGAGCAATCTACCAGCTCCGCACCTCGTCACGTACTGCAAATACGGGACCGCATACAGGAAGCCCACGCACATCTGGACCAACGTTCCGTTGCGCACACCCTTGCGAGTATGCGATTCCGATACGCCTTGCGAGTTCTTCCGGCAGCACGGTAGGCACGAGAAAGTAGCGCAAGGAGGGCGCGCGATGAGAGCCGGAGGTGTGTTCGCGAAGGGCATGGGAGCGCGAGAGAATTTGTATGGGATTCCGTCAGCACTGTTAAAACAGCTTTTCCACAACCTGACCCTACATGAAGAGGTGCATGCGTTCCTGTCTGAACTGCTTGTCAGGGAGGATCTGAGCGAGATGAGCGTTTTAGTCCAGTCAGCTGTTGTTGAGAGTGACCCGCCCGAGTTTGAGCCGGAACCGATAGCGTTAGCGGGAGTGCGAGCGGAGGTGACGATCATACCTGAGGGCGGATGGGAATCTGACGCGAGTGGTCTTAGCGATTGAGAGCGTTGGGGAGCGTCGGGAAGAGCGGTGGCTCCAGCCTTGGCGAGACCAGGCGGCAGGTGAGAACCTGGGTAATCCATCCGAGAGAGCAGTGGCTCTAGCCTCGGCACAGCCAGGCAACAGGTGGAAATCTGTATAATCCATTTGAGCAGTGGCTCTAAGCCTTGGTATGACCAAGCGGCAGGTGAGAACCTGGGTAATCTATCCAAGTGAGCAGTGGCTCTAGCCTCGGCGCGACCAGGCAACAGGTGGAAATCTGTATAATCCATTTCACGAGAGCATTGGCTCCGGACCTGGCACGACCGGGCAGCAGTTGGAGATCTGGGTAAAAGCTCTAGCACTCCGAGGAGGCGGTGAATGTTTAAAACCTTTCCTCCGGGCCGGCATCCCGAGAACTGTCAGGTAATTGGCAAACCTATTGTCATCCCCTGTAAGTGTACCGTGTTGGGAGGTTTAAAACCTTGAGCGTGGTAATGGATGTGAAACCTTGAGCCTTGGGGGAGCCTGGTAGTGCAGATGGCAGACCGGTGAGAGGCCGACCCTTGTGCTTAAGAGGTCGATCTCCTTATTGCGGTGTGTCTTGGGAAGTGTAATGTCATCCCAGACAACAGGCGGCTGAGACCTGTATAATCATTCAAAGCAACAGTAGAAGATCTGTATAAAAACTTTACTGGTCCGACGTGGTCAGCGTGGACGTGACCTTCCCTAAGGGGGGGGGAGTTGTGCTAGGAGGCAAGCACAAGAGCAAGAAAAACGGCTAAGTATAAAACGCAGGAGTACTCAGTACGGAGTACAGTAGGACCGATCAGAATGATGTTGATGTGAGGTGCCTAGACTGTTGTACGGAGTACTCAGTACAGTTGAGTTATGGAAAGAGTTCCTGAATGTATAAGAACTCTAAGAGTAACCAGTTTCGGAGAGATGAACTGAACTGAGAATTGTAACATAAAAAGTAAGAGCCGTATCCGCTGTATATTGTGTATTGAAAGCATACACTTGAAAGCATAAGCATAGCTACTAAGATTTACGAAACCGAAGTCTTGTAGTTGACCAACCGTAAGCATACCTCGTGCGGTCGTTTAATAAGTGTAGAATAGTATAAGTCCGAAACCGTAAAGAAGAAAAGAAGTCAAGTGTAGACTCCTACATTTTCCCGCACGACGGGCGCTGCGCTTTACAGCGCCTTCGCTACCAGGTCGAGGGCATTGGCGACCCCGACACCCATCGTTTCTGGGTCCGCCTTCGCTCGACTGTGATTGACGAGACCATCGAGCCCGCCCCTCAACTGGCTGTCGTGCGCACCCTCGCGGACAAGCATCGCCGCCTGTACCCTGACTACACCGACCGCAGCCTGGTGGAGGACGTGTACACCGTCCTCCGATCGTCCGCGGCCAAGTCCCCCTACGTTACACCATTGTATCTGGTGGTGCTGCGCGAGCTCGGCACCAACAACAACTTCACCTTCGCCTCCCTCACCCTGCGGCTTGGTAAGGTCTTCCGCGACGAGTCCGCCCTTGCCCGACTCTCCGCGCCTGCCCTGCCTTCGTCTGGTGGTGCTACCCGCACCGATGGTGGTGGCGGGAAGGAGCCTGCCTTTCACTCCCTGAGCAGGCGCAAGTTCATCCCGCCCGAGGGGACTTGGAAGAAAAACGGCATGGGCGGGCGCTACCTGGTGTGGGACGGCACTGGCATGCCGTGCGTGACGTGCTTCCGCCTGTGGGCCGTCACGACCGGCCACATGGACTCCGACGGCATTTGCCCCTACGTGTGTGTCCAGGCCTTCGCACCAGGGCGTGCTCCCGCCCTCGCACCCCGTGCTCCACCCAAACCCCCTTCCATGTCCGCATGGCCGCCCTCGGACGCGCCGCAGGCCCACGCCCTCCGCGAGCTCGAGCCTGCACCGCAGGATGCGGCTCCTCCGCCTGACGCGGCCGCACTGTCTGTCCGCTTCGCGGTTGAGCCACCCCCTCATCGCGGCATCGACTCTCCCAAGGGGGCACCCACGGCTTACGCCGACAGCGATGACGACGCGCCCGCGGCGCTCTCCATCGTGCAGCACGAGGATGATGACGTTGACTGGCCGGCCTTCAGGTCCACCCCGTGGATCCCATCTTTCAGCGGGTCTGGCAGCGGCACCTCCAAGTGAGCATCGAGTTCCACATCGTCGCCAATCGCCAACGCCAAGATGTGTGGACCTCCGTATGTCAATCGGACTTCAGTAGACAACTCAAACCTTCGATGCCTGACTCAGTTTGCCTATAGGTTGTTCCGGGCCAGCGCCCAAGCGGGGATCCGCAGCTAGCTGGACTGAAAAAGGTCCCACTGGGCCTGTAACTATCTGTATGGTTTAGGGTTAGGGCTTTCTAGCTTGCATGCCTGCTTTGGCACCTCACCTCTTCGGGGTGAGGTGGTGTCACGGAGACACAGACTTCCCCCCCCCCTTGGGGAGGGAGCCCTGGTCTTTCTGTCACCCCTCGACCTCAGGTGCCAAGTCAGCTCTGCCTGTCATCAGTGGTGGGGAAAATAAAACCCCTGTATTTTATTTTCATGCATCTTAGACTGTGAATCACCCGAGCACCTCGTCCCAGCTTCACAGAGTTTGTGGAGACTGTAAAAACACGCGTATAACCCACCATCGTCCGTTATACCCACCGTTTATTTCACTGTCTCTGTTACACAGCCGACAGTGACACAGACGACAGTTCATAGTACAGACGACAATAGAAAATCGTCGTGCAAACAGGCAGCGCAGTGACACATCGACAATTTTTTGCTTAAACCTTCGGGTTGTACTGTACTGTCGCGCGGCTGCCACGTCGGCACAGAATTCCCCAAAATCGACAGTACAGTACAGAAAACCGACAGTACAGTACAGAGGTAATTTCCTCGGTAAAATACCGGGTAAGATAACCAACATTCAACATAAAGGACGAGAGGTGAGAGGCAAGGGGTAGTTTATACCCCTTGGTGAGAGGACCGGAGAGGTTTATATTACTGTGACACGCGACGGGTAAGCTAAGGATGTTGCCACCTTCGCGCTTCGGTGCGCGTCGGCTGGGAGCGCATGCATGCGAACAGCGTCGGTTTATGTCGCTTTAAATGATCGTCACCTCGACCTGATCAAGGATGCCGATTCAGTTTTTGGGTTTCGTGACGGCGTGGCGCGAGTTTTGGGGGTTGGCGCCAGCGCGCTGAAACGCTGGCGTGGCGCGAGCTTCTTTTTGCGCTCGCGCCACGCGCCGGCGTGGCGTCAAAATTTTAACCTCGCGCCGTCGCGCTGGCGCGGGGGAAAATGACTTTTTGGCGCCACACGTCCGATCCCGCTTCCAAATCGCGCGCTCGATTCGCTACTTGTGCGCGGTTAAATCGTGGCTGATTTGGGGCTCCATTCGTTTGAAATGTCGATTTTTACGAACAAATTAATAACCCTATGATTTGGCGACACGTGATAAATTAATTTCAGCTTCAAGTCCAAAATGATCGGAATGCTGCGTTCGATATGACAAAATGTTCCCATATATCACCTCATATAGTGCGCGCATCGTAGCGTATCGTGCCAGGCGCCAGCGTGGCGCGGGTTCTGAGAGGTGGCGCCAGCGCGCCGAAACGCTGGCGCGGCGCTGAATTTTTTACCCCGCGCCAAAGCGCTGGCGCGGCGTCAAACCCCCATGGCGCGGGTGGCGCGTCCAAACGCCGTCGCGCCGTCGCGTCCAATCGGCATTCTTGGACCTGATGCAGGAAGCAGGATGGTGATTGGTGAAGTGATGGTGCTGGTGATGGTCATGGTGATGGTCATGGTGCTGGTGGTGCGCGTGCGTGGTGGCCAGAAGATCGTCTTAAATTGCCATTAGGATTGGCCGTCAGCTTCATCACCATTGAATCTCCACTGGCCATGGGATGGCCAGTTGGCCCCCTAACCTGTAACCTCACTGCTCACATACGATTGGATATTTGGCAATTTTGAGGCATTTCCTGCGCTGGTCGGGACGCCATTGGCATCACGGCAAAACCCGCATACGCGTATACATACGTGCGGGACGGAGGCGCTGGCCATATCTTTAAAGCTCAGCGCAGCGTATCGTTTATGTTAAAGTCTCAGGGTGCCGATGACGTGAGTCTTGATCAAGACACCTGGCGCTAGAAAATTCAAAATTCAAAATTGATGTGAAAACTTTTCCTGCAGAAATGGCTTGTCAGTTTCTGAACACACTAGGGACTACAGTACAGTAAACAAATAATATACCCTGCCGGGATACGCTTCTATAGATTTTTAGTTTCTACTGCCCGGTATGAAATAGTTCAAATGATCTGTTGAATATGGAAATTGTTATGAAAATAAATTGATCGAAACTAGCACCAGAAAAATGCTAGAGCAAAAAGTAACGTATGAATTATGAATTTTGAATTTTGAATACGCCAGGTGTACTGATAGCAAGACAGCAGAGCAAATTGAACACTGTTCACTGTTCAATGAACAGTTCAGTTGGAACAGCACACGACAGGTCGCGGTCGTCTCACTCGACTGTATTTATATGTCACTTCGCTTGACGGTTGGGGACTTGGCGCTGGCGTTGGGGTGGTTGGTGTACAGGTTTATAACATTTCCATCGCATAAAACTTGCTCACCTGAAAAGATTGCGATGCCAATCGAATGCAGCTGGTTCTCTGCAGTGCTCGAAGGAGCTGTTGTCGCTTGGAATTGCGACTTCAAGTTTCGAATGAGCCATTCCAAGCGACTTGTGGAGAATGCGGAGCCGTAGTAAAGACCGGAGTTGTGTTCCCGACCGAGCCCCTGCTGGTCGATAAGACACCATTCTGTGGCGGAAAACGCATCCGTCTACCCTAGTCCCACGTTGTAGTCCCACATTTTATTTCCACTTTGTAGCTGAATCATTCGAGGAAATATAGAGCCTGCACATTTATAACGCCACGAAGAGTCCTAATCTTTGCGAGCGATTCATCAGTCTCCTGTGGATATCTGTAATTCCTGAAATCGGCACAAAGATACGCCTTGATCAGCGACAGGAGAACATGAGTTATCACAGTAGCTCTGAAGTTGTTAGATATCCTTTCTCGAAGTCGCCTGCGTTAGGTAACACATATGATCCCACGCAGCCTGATTTCATTTGGCGGCCCTATTGGTGAGAACCCTCACCTCTTAAGCGCTGCTGTCACCGGTTGTCTCGCGCGTGCGCGCTCAACTTCAGTGTCCTTGAACCTATTGAAAGTATCGAACCCAACCACGTATGGCTTGTCCCTCCACGAGCTGCTTGACCATACATTCACTCACACCTTGTCACCGCCGTTATCCCTTGCTGGCCGACCTTGCCCTGGCCAGGCTCACTAAGACCTGGTGCTAACAGAATCCCTGCCAAGCAAACCTCTCCTGTAGCCTTTTGTGTTCACCTATGTCCACGAGGCTTGGAGCTTTTCACCTTCATCACTCCGGCAGAGGAGCTCTAGGCTGCTCGTGGGCTGAATGAACGCAGTGAATTTTCCTGGGCAGGCACGCTACTTTTTCCTGGAAATTGATTCCAGCGACCCTCCTAAGCATGGGCTGTTCTGTTATAACTCTGAATGGAGCTTCAGAAACCCACACGGCCGTCCAGGATATTCTAGACATGGAAAAGTTTTCCGAACTTAAAGATGAGTGCGTCCCGGATCACACCCCCACTTTGATCTTGCCGTCGACTCGTTCCATTTTCCATCATTTCTTAAATAGGCCTTCGCATCTTGCGTACAAACCCCTGATCTTGCTTGACTCCTGAGAGCTCGATTCTCAAATCTCAAGGGTACAGCAATTGCGTTCACTGTAGCTTCACTTTGTTAGCATTGTTGAACTTATTCGCTGACCTGTGTTGATTTAATCCTCCGACTTTGGTGCAGAATTGAGGACTTCAACACAACGCGTGAGGCCTATGAGTATTCTTTTGCTTTCCTACCGCTCGTCGCCGTCCTCACGAGCATCTTGACTGCACACTACTCCATTCGGAAGATGCGCCAGGCCATCACGCCGGATGAACTCAAGACAGTTGTCGAGGAGCGCACTACCAAAGCAAATGCCAAAGCAGCTGTCGACGAGCGCAAAGCCAAAAGCTCCTGTTGTGGGACCTCCTGTTGTGGGACCTCCTGTTGTGGAAGGTATTCAGATCCGCCTCACTTTTCGCCTCCCACAACCATTCCAGGGCAGGGCGCCAGGCACGCAGGGCATGTCGAGGAGGCCAGCGGCCTTGCATCGTCCCGCCCTCTCATGAAAACTCAGATTGCGCCGTCGGAAACGACTTACCCCGAAAATCGGAGAGCTGACAGACCGCATGCCCTTCGGGGAGATGAGAGGCGGTTTGTGCCGTTTTCTGCTTCATGGAAAGCTGACACGGCTTGGGCCGGTGTCCGCCTCCGCCCCTCTGACCGCTGACAGACCGCTTTGGGCCGGTGTCCGCCTCCGCCCCTCTGACCTCTGTTAGACGTTTTGTGCCGGTGTCTGCCGCTGGGATCACCTGACATACGGTTTGTGCCGGTGTTTGCCGCTGGGATTACCTGGCAGTTGGTTTGTGCCGGGTGTCCACATCTCGGATTACCTGGCCACATCTCGGATTACCTGGCAGACGGTTTGTGCCGGTGTCTGCCGCTGGGAATACCTGTCAGACGGTATGTGCGGGTGTCTGCCGCTTGGATTACCTAGGAGACGGTTCGTGCCGGTGGTCCACTTCTCGGATTACCTGTCAGACGGTTTGTGCCGGTGTCTGCCGCTTGGATTACCTGGCAGACGGTTTGTGCCGGTGTCCGCTTCTCGGAGAGCTGGCGCAGTGCCGGGGCGGTCACGTTGCGGCGGCCTCGCAGCAGCTGCGCAGAGGGTGTCACGCGCGCTTACGTGGGTGCTTGTGTGAACCGGGGGAGTTCCGATTTGTCGCCCACACTGTTGCGGGAAGCATGACGCAGCCTTTCAGGGTGACTTTTTTGAGTTCCCTGCACGGGCTACTCACCGCAGTGTGGCGCTGTTGTGGAAGGTGCAGGCGTCAGTCAGCGAGCACTTCACGGCTGCGCTGCTTAAACGTCTTTAGCACTGCGTTCGCGGTGTTCCTGATCCTCTTCTTTTTTGGGCTCATCTTCACCGGCGCCAGCGTCACCGGCGTTGCGTATGCCTTCAAGTGAGTGCCACGTGGATCTCTGTTGGGGTGCACGCGGCGGCTTGGTGTCCTGCTTGGTTCAGAAGGCAACACAGAGGCGCACGGATGGCTTCGAGACGGCGAGCGGGTTGACCAATCAAACAGTGTCCATGTGACTGTGCCCATCGCCCCCAGAAGACAAACGCGGCGAGCAAACAGTGTCCATGTGACTGTGCCCATCGCCCCCAGAAGACACACGCGGCGAGCAAACAGTGAAACAGGAGAAAGGTGGTGCTGCTGTGAAAATGTTGATCCTCCGAAGCCAATTGCCTGCTGGGAGGGCCCACTGCGGCGTTTCTGCAGCCTTGGGGTCAGGCGTGGGCCTGCTGGGAGGGCCCACTGCGGCGTTTCTGCAGCCTTGGGGTCAGGCGTGGGCCTGCTGGGAGGGCCCACTGCGGCTTTTCTGCAGCCTTGGGGTCAGGCGTGGGCCTGCTGGGAGGGCCCACTGCGGCGTTTCTGCAGCCTTGGGGTCAGGCGTGGGCCTTGCAAGTGGTCGAAAACTTGTGGCAATAGGTGGCAGCGTGTAACACCCTGCAAGTGGTAGCAACTTGTGGCAAAAGGCGGCAGCGTGTAACACCCTGCAAGTGGTAGCAACTTATGGCAAAAGGTGGCAGCGTGTAACACCCTGCAAATGATAGCAACTTGTGACAAATTTCGGCAGCGTGTAGCACCCTGCAACTGGTACCAACTTGTGGCGCAAGGCGGAAGTGTGTAACACCCTGCAAGGGGTAGGAACTTGTGGCGCAAGACGGCAGTGTATAACACCCTGCGATGCATCAGCAAATGCTTTGTGGGTGGCTGGAATGGTGCAGGGAGTGCGGAGATAATGCAAATTCCATTGAAAACTTTGAGACCCTTGCATATGAGCTACAGCAGGATTTGCTTGAAGTCGGCCAGTTATGGACGCAGCTGCCTACTGCTTCGGGAAATGATTTGAACATTAGTTCCATCCAATGTGATGACAGTAATTCGACGAATTCGACGGATGAGATTGTTTATTGTGATGAGATAGATGACGCAGCAACGCTCACGTGTGATATGGATACCTTGACATGTACTTTCACACCCATCAGTGACAGTGACAGTGACAGTGACAGTGACAGTGACAGTGACAGTGGTAACAACGGCACTAACACGACGAGCTACAGTGACAGTGACACTGCCGGTGGTAACAACGGCACTAACACGACGAGCTACAGTGACAGTGACAGTGCCGGTGGTAACAACGGCACTAACACGACGAGCTACAGTGACAGTGACAGTGCCGGTGGTAACAACGGCACTAACACGACGAGCTACAGTGACAGTGACAGTGCCGGTGGTAACAACGGCACTAACACGACGAGCTACAGTGACAGTGACAGTGCCGGTGGTAACAACGGCACTAACACGACGAGCTATTCATGTCAGTTGAGGAACACGACCGACACTCCGACAACCACTGTTGCACGAAGACTACTGCAGTCAGAGGCAACCATCTCGCCGTCCACAGCTGCACCTGCACTCTCGACGACGACAAGCACGCCGACAGCATCGCCGTCACTCTCACCCACGCGCTCCCCAAGCACAGCTGCGCCAAGCGCCACGCCCACCAATGCTCCCACAGGCACGCCGACAAAAACGCCGTCACTCTCACCCACGCGCTCCCCAAGCACAGCTGCGCCGAGCGCCACGCCCACCAATGCTCCCACAGGCACGCCGACAAAAACGCCGTCACTCTCACCCACGCGCTCCCCAAGCACAGCTGCGCCGAGCGCCACGCCCACCAATGCTCCCACAGGCACGCCGACAAAAACGCCCACCAATGCTCCCACAGGGTCACCGACAACAAGTGCACCCACGGTGACACATATTCCGACGAGCACACCCACGACCTTGGCACCAACACTGCCACCCACGACCTTGGCACCAACACTGCCACCCACGACCACTGCACCCACCACCGACGCCCCAACGCAACCCCCGACGACGAGCGCACCTACCACAACGCCGACCTCACTGGAGCCCACGATGACGCCAACAGCAACCAGCTTTCCGACCACGGGCGCGCCCTCAACCTTCATGCCAACGCAGTCACCCACGTGCTACGAGTTCAACGCGACGCAGTATGATCTGGATGTCACTGCCACTGCACAGCAGCTGACAGATGAAGAAGTAGCAGGTAGGCACGCGGCCGCAGGCGTATCAAAGGGACACGCCAAAACAAAACGCGAGTGGTTACGCTCCTATCCCGAGGCTGCTCTCCTCCCTCGAGGCTGTTTTTCTTCGATTGATAACCAAATGCTCGAGGCTTGCCCCACCACCGGGGAGGGCTCGAGGCTTGCCCCACCACCGGGGAGGGCTCGAGGCTTGCCCCGCCACCGGGGAGGGCTCGAGGCTTGCCCCGCCACCGGGGAGGGCTCGAGGCGTGCCCCACCACCGGGGAGGGCTCGAGGCTTGCCCCACCACCAGGGAGGGCTCGAGGCTTGCCCCGCCACCGGGGAGGGCTCGAGGCTTGCCCCGCCACCGGGGAGGGCTCGAGGCTTGCACCGCCACCGGGGAGGGCTCGAGGCTTGCCCCGCCACCGGGGAGGGCTCGAGGCTTGCCCCGCCACCGGGGAAGGCTCGAGGCTTGCCCCGCCACCGGGGAGGGCTCGAGGCTTGCCCCGCCACCGGGGAGTTTTGGAATTCAGAGTCGGGTAATTTGCCAAAGCAACTGCTAACTTTCATTATCATAAGATATACCAGTTCGCAGCTCGAAACGCCACGAACATTTGCGTGCCATCATTACTGATTGGCCAGTCTAAGTGAAAGTTCGCTATTCAGTTAGTTATGACGTGCCACTGCCAGGTTCATAACGACTGCAGTGACACGTCTGCGATGGGCCGTGAACTATTACACACTGTGTCTTGCCGATGGTCATCATGTGAT
The DNA here is from genome assembly GCA_001247695.2 of Cymbomonas tetramitiformis. NCBI lineage: Eukaryota > Viridiplantae > Chlorophyta > Pyramimonadophyceae > Pyramimonadales > Pyramimonadaceae > Cymbomonas > Cymbomonas tetramitiformis. The sequence goes on from LGRX02001495.1 coordinate 17,396, forward strand.
CCAACGGCCACGATTAGTTCAGCAGATCTAGATCTAGATCTAAGGGTTTCATAGGGTTTCTTCAGGGTTTCTTCAGGGTTTGATCATCCTGAGTGCTGTACAGGGCCTAGACAGTCATGCTTTACATCAAACTGATCAGCAGACACTGCAGATTCCAACACCCCTTCTAAAGGGTGACTGTCTAGTTATCCTACTGCCAGTTCTTGGGAATGGTGCCCCTTCAGTCAGCAATGCCCAGTTCTTGGGATGGTGCCCCTCCAGCTCCAGTCTTTAGGATGGTGCCCCTTCAGTCTTCAGCGGTCTCCACGAGGCAGGTTCATGATGCCCAGTCGCTCTCGATGCACACGAAATACAGGGAGTGCCAGGGGCTTGGTCATGATGTCAGCGGTGTTGTCATCGGTCCCAGTGTATAGCGCCTCTGTGTCCTTGGCCTTGACCAACTCCCTGATGTACATGTTCCTGACCTCGATGTGCTTGGATCTGGAGTTGTTCACGTAGTTGGTGGCCAGGTGAATGGCTCCCTGGTTGTCACAGTACATGGGCACTGGCCTGCATATGTCCACCAGGGAGTCCAGCACGTTGAGAACATACTTGACTTCACGAGCTCCCTCAGACATAGCGATAATCTCGGCCTCGGTAGTGGATAGGGACACACTCTTCTGGATCATGGACGAGAAGATGATCAGACTCCCACATAGGAATACTGCAATGCCAGAGGTGCTCCTTCTGGTTACCTTGCACCCAGCATAGTCGGAGTCAGTGTAGATAGATAGGGGCAAGGGCCTGCTTGGTCCAGTACCACCCCCCCCAGGCACTGAAGCAGTGCGCAGCACCAGCTCGTAGTCCTTGGTGCCCTTCAGGTACCTCACCACCTGCTTCAGGGCCATGAAGTGCTCTGGACCATACGTGGTGCAGAACCTCGAGAGAACTGATACTGCCGCCATTATGTCAGGCCGGCTGCAGCGAGCCACCCACTGCAGCTGCCCCAGGAGAGCCCTGTAGGGCATAGCTCCCTTGCCATCAGCAGGATCCAGTGCAGTGCCAGGTGACATCGGCAGGCTCGCTGGCTTGGCATCATCCAGGCCATAGGTACTGATGATCTGGGTGATATAACCAGACTGGCATAGGTATGCTGTGTCACTCCCCCAACGCACCCCGATGCCCATGACCAAGTCCAACACTCCAAGATCCTTGCATGCATACTGCGCATGGAAGGATGACACAAAAGTATCATACCAGGACTTGTCATTGGTGGCCACCAGATAGTCATCGACATAGGCCAAGATGATCACTTGGAGAGTGGAGTCCCGGATGAAGTACAGGCATGGCTCCACGTCACTTCTCCGCATTCTGGGGTCATACCCCATGATGAATGCATCTGAGGTGTCGAACCACTCCTTACCCGCCTGCTTGAGTCCATACACAGCTTTCAGTAGCTTGGCACATCTGTGCCCCCCATAATCCAGCCCTCGGGGAAGGCGCACATACAGGTCCTCCTCGAGCACGGAGTTCAGGAAAGCAGTGTCCACGTCCATGTGGTACACTGTGAGGCCCAGGTTGAGGGCGAGGGTAATGACAACTCTCACAGAGGACAGCTGGGTGCACGGGGCGAAGGTGTCGTAGTAGTCCACGCCATACTCTTGCTTGTTCCCTCGCACACACACTTTGCTTTTCCTCTTCAGCAGCTCCCGGTTCTTGTCCAACTTGACCTTGAGGACCAGAGACATCTCCAGCAGCTTCACTCCAGTTGGCACGTCACCCTCGTCCAGCATCTGCAGAGCCCCCTTGATCTGCACGAGCGCCTCCAACTCATCCTGAATGGAGCTGAGCCACTCAGCACAGTCAGGCGCAGTCAACACCTGAGCATGAGATCTCGGCTCAGTGACCCCTGCAGGCAGCAGGGCTTCCTGAGCAGCTGGTGTTCCAGTTGCCTGCACACCAAGGCATGTGTGTGTGGGTGGAAATCGAACATCTCCATCAGGCAGGTCCAACATGGTGAGGTTGGTGAGGAGCACCAAGCAGTAGGGTTGGGCATGTGGCCCAAGTGCACGTCCACACACCATGGCTTCCTCATAGTCCCCCTTCCCAGTCACAGCACGCACCTCGGTGAACAGTGGATAGTGGGCGTTGATACTGCCATATGATGGGCAGTCCTTCAACAGCGACAGCCGAGCACTGCCTGGCTTAAGATATGAGCTCAGACTCACCCAGCACACATCATCAGGGGTCTCCACCTTCACCACAGCCACAATCTCGTCACTATCTTCAGGGATATACACACCCTGCTCCAGTACAGCAGTCTCCAATAGAGTAGGCGGAGGATCCCTGTAGGGCGCATCCAGAGTGGTGGCCATGAAGTTGGTCTTGAGAGGGGTCACTGCAGAAGGGTCCCATGAGGTGATCACCTTACCCAGCGTGTCCAGCTTCTCCGAGAAGGTAACCATACCAGAGTTGACCACCTTGCCAGCGTCACAATCATACAGTAGATAGGCAGATGACACCTCTGAGTGTCCAACATATCTGATCTCACGTGCCCTGTTGCTGAGCTTGTGTTCACGGACCGTGGGGTCAATGAAGGGATAGGCCCTGCATCCAAATATCCGTAACTGGGACAGGTCAGCGTGCTTGTTCCTGGGAAGGTAGTAGGATGAAGTCCACCCCAGAGACTTGCGGAACGTACGGTTGAGGATGTACACTGCATGGCGGGTGGCCAGAGGCCACATGCTTGAACCAAACCCAGAGGTCAGCAGAAGTGCTCTGGCCATAGCTTGCACATCTCGGTGTGACCTCTCCACCCTCGCCTGGTTCTCATGCAGGTAAGGTGAGCCATGCCTCTGCTCAATCCCATGTTCCTCACAGAAGGCTGCAGTTTGTCCAGCTATCATAGTGCTGTCGCCATCGGTGTGGAGCACCATGTGGTACTCACTGAACAGGCCCATGGTGCTCCTCAGGCGCTTCACCTCCTTCAGATATCGCTGGAAGGCCTGGAGGTAGTCCGACTTGACCTTCAGGTAGAAGATGGATATCCATGTAGTGCAGTCATCAACAAATAGTGCAAACCACCTGAACCCCCCAGCACTGACCCTGAAAGGCCCACAGGTATCTGACCACACAAGATTGCCCAGCTCTTTGGACAGCTCCCTCCCTGTGGGTTTCACAGTAGGCCGTATGGCTTTGGTCAGCCTGCAGGCAATGCACCTTTCGGGGCAATGCTGCACGGGGCTGCCAGAGTACTGTGACTCGGTGATACTCATAGGGACACTCTGAGCAAACATGTGGTCAATAGGCTTGTCACCAATGTGGCCCAGCCTTACGTGTTGTAGCATCTTGATGTCAAGTCGCTCCGTGGTGTGCGAGTCCTTGAAAAGCACCACTACTGGCCACTTGATGTCTTCGATCCACACACGATCCTCTCCACAGGGATCCAGGTTGGCTACATTATAGCATGACTCCCGTGGTGCAGAAAAGATCCTAGCACCAACAGGGTATTCATGAATGATGTCAAACTGAGAGACCAGACTCCACCAGCTCGCTGTAACCCATTTAGGTAATATGAGCATGAACTTGGTGTTAGAGGGGTCTCTGGCGAAGTCAGCGAGGGCCTTCTGGAGACACCGTAGAATAATGTCGTGGTCAAACGGTGGGTTCCCATAGCACTGCTTGCCAGCCCAGTCCTTGTCAAAGCATGAGTCAGTGATGGTACAGTGATGCTCCAGGATGTGGTTGTCATCAGAGGAAAATAGCTCCAGGAGAAAAGGACCATGAGTAGTGAAGTGAGGCTTGGTGTCCTCAAATTTCCAGTCAGAACGGTCTCGTTGATCGTCAGTATGTGTCACAGCACAGGCTAGATGTGTATCCAGAGTGCCATATGTGTCTTCATGCATAATATACTGGTTGCCAACTCTGGCAAAGGAGAACACAACCCCCCCTTTGGATAAAGTTCTAGCCCCAAAGTCCACACTGAAACCTGCATCCTCCAGGGCCACCACAGATAAGAGGTTGAAGGGCTGCCCAGGTATGCAGTGCGTGTCCATGAACTGCAGCCCAACTACACGCCCAGACTCCACATCCCTCTTGGCAAAGGTCACTGAGCCACTGCCAGAGGAGTCCACAGACTGACTCTGCACCACACTGAAAGTCTCACAGGCTGTAGTATCATAGTCCGCATTAAACATCTGGACAGAGTTGAAAATGTGCTTGGTGGCACCACTGTCAATAACAGCACTCTTGCCCCCATCAGACCGAGTGCGACCGTCACCAGCACGCACACCACATGCCACCTGAGCATGGTAGAAATCCACCTCCTCGACGAGGCCATCACATGCATCACCACAGCAGTCCTCACAGTTGTCCTCATAATAGTCACTGGGGAGCAGACCCACAGTGCAGAGGGGAACTCTGCAAGGCTGAGAAAGTAGTCCAGAGGCCCAATCATCAGAGGGGTCATAACCCACTCCTTCAACGGGCTGCCCAAGGTCCACAGAGTCCTCCCCCTCGTCTAAGTGCCCATGGTACACACCCTCCTCCTCCTCGTCAGAGTCAGAGGCATCCTCCAGATCCGGCAGAGAATCACCACAATCTGAGGCAGAGTCCGAACCTGAAGTGAGGTCAGGAGACTTGACAGCAGAGTCACTGCCAGGCAGCTCAGAGACAGAGAGAGGATCAGGCATACAGCTGTCCCCCATCGGGTGGTAAGACCAGGAATCCCGGTCTGCAAGAAGCTGATCATAATTAGGTGAGCCCACCATATCAGCAGAGCCAGAATCACCTGTCACTGGCCCCTCCTCCTCCTCGTCAGAGTCAGAGGCATCTTCCAAGTCTGGCAGGGGATCATCACCATCCGAGTCATAGTCCGAGCACTCATCGATACCCCACCCCTCATCGAGGGACAGCATGCCTGCATAGTGCTGCACCACCCGTATCAAGGCTCTAGTGGCCTTCCCGAGCTCAGAGGCCCAGCTGTGCAGGTCTTCAAGCGAGGTGCGCACCATCACGGACTCCAGCTTCAGCAATATATCCATGTCATCTGTAAGCTGCCTGATGAGCTTGCGCTGGTAGAGGATCACCCCGAGACTGACAGTACACTCAACACCACGAGGAAGGGTAGTGCCCCTGTCAAGTATGTCACAAGCACGAAGGTATATCTCCACAGTCCCAGCCATCATGATAGAATGCCACTGCTGCAACTCAGGCTTGAACCATAATTGCCTGGGGGATATCTGAAAAATGCCACCCAGGTGTTGGTCACGTCCACAATCCCACTGGGCCTGTGTCCTCTTCAGACGAGCCTTGTCAGGGAAGAAGGCAGTGAGCACATCAATGTAGACCCACGAGTCATACACAGGCACAACCTCGGCGCCTTGAGAATGCTTGTTGGGGACGTAGCAGTGGTGCTTCCTCCTGGTCCTGCGAGGAGGGCACCCCACTGAAGGCAATTCCACACAAGGTGCACCCACAGTGCCCTCACTGCCCTCGGTGTCTCCACCAGTGGTGTGGGACACAATGAGCTCAGGGTCGCCCACGTCCGCCAGCACAGAGTAGTAATTGAACACTGGGACCTCACGTGGCTGGGGCTCCACAGGCACAGAGCCTCGACCACATGTCCAATGCTCGCACAGGGTCGAACTGGAAGGCAGCGACCCAGAGATGCTGAGATTATCAGAGTGCTTCTCCGCTTCGCCAGTAGTGGATATAACATTCTCACCTGAGTCTGAGCCGAGGGCAGAGTGTTCACCTTCCAGAAATTCACTCAACGAGAACTCCTGGTACGTTGACAGCTGGCCCAAGGTCGGACAAGAGGTCAGCGAGCCAGAGATGCTATCACAACCAGATTCCAATAGCCCAGAACCGTAGTGACTGGCATATATATCTTCACCAGTCTCGTCCAGACCAGGGTGCAAGTCAGATGTACTCGCCTCCCGAATAGCGAAGGCGACCTCACCAGCTTCTTCCAGTCCAGGATAAAGCTCAGATTTCCCAGCTGCAGCGCCAAGATGTCCACCAGGCTTCGGTAAGCTACCATTCTTCTCGTAGTCAGCCACTCTCTTGAGAACCGCCTCCTTGGCGGTCGCCGTAGCCTTCTTGAGGAAAGCCTCCCGCTTCTCGACGTTCTTGATGAAACAGTCCTTAGCAGAGTGCCCGCGTCTGTGACACACAGGGCACGGCACCTTGACAGCCAGCTGCTTCCGCTTCCCCTCCTCCTGCCTACGCCTGTCGTCAGCGATGGCACCAGCAGTCTCATATTGAGTATGCAGTGCGTGGGCAGTTTGCGCTACACCAGCGCGCGGAGCGAGTATGGTGTCGTAGTGAGATGCTACCTGGGCCGACAGCACACTCACGGTCGGCATGGCCTCAGACATAAATTTGGACTTGACGAGCATATAGTCCGGGTGCAGTCGTACAATAGCCATGGCAGTAAAGATGGTCTCAACCGTCTCCATACACAGAGGCTTGCCAGAAGGCGTAACGCGCGTATTCGCGGAGTATTCGCGTATACGACGAATTGCCTCCCTCGACTCCAAAAACGTGGGGAGAGGAGGGGCAAGTCTCGAGAGTTGATTCGGTAGCGACAGCAGCCTGTCCACCTGAGTGATGAAGTAGACAGCGCTGGTGTTGTGTCGCAATTGGGCCAGTTCCCGCCAAGCTCCGTGACCGTCAGAATACTCTTCGTAGCTGCGAACAAGAGCGTTCGCAGTACCCGTGGTAACGCGGCAGAGGAAGTCATAAAACAGTTGATTCGCTTCCTCAAGATAATGTTTATCCTCCCTCACCTCTTGGAGCGGAGTAGACGCCATAAGCAACAGTGCTAGAGAAGGGTGGCGGCAAGACGGCTTAATTCTCGAACAAAACTCGTCCCAATGTCCTTCCTGGTCAGATTTACCAGAAAAGTGCGAGTCCGCGGTAAGCCCCTTAGTCATATAAGAAAGACTAGGCAAAGGACGTTGCCCACTAACGGGCGACAAAGGTAGATGCTTGTCCTCAGGGACAGGAGCGGCGTTGAGGCCTGGTTGATGAAGGTTGCTCAGGCTGTAGAGCTGAGCACTCAAACCTTTCACCATATCCTTAAGCGCCGAGATATCCTCCTGCTGGTTACTCAGCATAACATCTCGCGAAGTCGACTCGCCAGAATAGGACACTTCATATTCTGGCGCGCTACCAGCAGGTGGCGGTGTCGCAGCTTGGCTGTAGCTCTTCCCTTTGACCATAGTGAATTCTCTTACGCGCAGCGGAAAATTTGCGTGATAAACAAAAATGGATCCTCACTTACAACGTAAGTGGGCCCATAACCTTTTGAAATTCAGAGTCGGGTAATTTGCAAAAGCAACTGCTAACTTTCATTATCATAAGATATACCAGTTCGCAGCTCGAAACGCCACGAACATTTGCGTGCCATCATTACTGATTGGCCAGTCTAAGTGAAAGTTCGCTATTCAGTCAGTTATGACGTGCCACTGCCAGGTTCATAACGACTGCAGTGACACGTCTGCGATGGGCCGTGAACTATTACACACTGTGTCTTGCCGATGGTCATCATGTGATCCAACGGCCACGATTAGTTCAGCAGATCTAGATCTAGATCTAAGGGTTTCATAGGGTTTCTTCAGGGTTTCTTCAGGGTTTGATCATCCTGAGTGCTGTACAGGGCCTAGACAGTCATGCTTTACATCAAACTGATCAGCAGACACTGCAGATTCCAACAGGGAGGGCTCGAGGCTTGCCCCGCCACCGGGGAGGGCTCGAGGCTTGCCCCGCTGCACCTGGCTGCCCCCGCCTGGAAAACTAAAGTGCTATGAGCCAATTATGCGGTTTGGTTTTGCATCAATTATAGAGCCCTGCGAATAGTTCGTTTAAGGGAAATAAAAAGGCTGCAAAAGCATAAGATGCATCGATGGTCGCCTGGTACCGTACGGCGGCAGCATGATCTGCTGGCATCTTCAGCTTTGCCCTTTAAACAAGCCACAGCGCAGTTGGCCGTATGATTGATGCACAAGTAAACTGCGTACCTGGTTCGCAGCACTTGGCATTCCAGAAGGGTGCGCCCAAGTGCAGGCCCTGGGCCCCCCCGTGTGCAGGCCCTGGGGGCCCGCGTGTGCAGGCCCTGGGGACCCTCGCATGCAGGCCCTGCCCCCCCCCTGTGTGCAGGCCCTGGGGACCCTCGCGTGCACGCGTAGGACTCTTCGGAATGTCCTGAGCCACGCGCGGTTGTCGGTGGCACGGGAACCTCTGCATGGGATGGGCATGTTAGTTGTAGACAGACGCAGGCGCTGAGATCTTGGACTGGCCATCTGCTGCAGCTCTCGGGGAGGAGGTTTGTGACGCCCTGGGTGAATATGTGGCAGCGGAAGACGTGGAAGCTGGTACGCCCCCAGAAGCTCCTGTGCGCGCAAGGAGTTCGGCCCGTATGCTTAGGACGCCCTGCTTCCTGCGCGGAGGCGCATTTATCCCCGCTGTCCCCAGGGGCATGCATCCCTGCACTTCCCCCGATCGCACACGCAGCTCCCTGAGCAGCTCTGTGGGTGAAGTCCTCCAAGCGGGCTGCCATAGCCTCTCACGAAGCTACTGAGGGGCTCTGAGCTGGTGTGCGCCTCTCCGTCGGTGCGGCACAGCCCTCGAAAGCACCACGGAGATGCTGATCACTGCCAGCGATGACGCTTACAAATTCATGCAGGAGAATGTCACCGCCTGCGAGCTATACGCAAACAGGTACCCCGGCGTGCTAGCTACCGCACGCAGAGACGCAGTTGGGGCGCAGCTGTGCGCATCTGCAAATGAGCTCGTCGATTTTGTCAGGCTACCACGCAGGGGGCATACATCTGCCAACCCTTTGCACCACACCAATGTGCCTCCTATTTGCCCGTCTTTCTTGGCTTCTGCATGTGCCTCCCCCTGGGATGGCGCGCTCTTGCACAAGTCCGATGCGCCCGTTTGTTTTTCGTTTTTACGTATGAAATTGCCAGTCACTGCCGAATAGAGGGATTGCGCCGACCCTTCAGCACCGTACTCCCATCTATTTGATTGCGACTGGCAGCTTCGCCGTGGGGCAAATCGAGGGCCTGCAGCCCGTTGCACCGATCTGTTTTGAAGGAATGAGTTGGCCAGGGAAGTCGAAATATGTAGACCAGATTCCGTGAGAGCATGCGGCGCTTTGCTCGGTTACTCGCTGCTAAATGACTGGCCGCGCGAGCCTGCAGCCTCAGGCATCGCCTTGGATTTGTCCGGTGGTGTCACCTTGGGCATCGCGGCAGCCTCTAACCGGCTAAAGAAATGATGCTGCAGACATGGTGCTGACGAGGATTTCGATGCAATGACGAGCTTGCAGGTGCTACGAGCTGAGGAGTTGGAAGTGGTTATGGTCTAAGTTTGACGACATATGTATTTGTGATGATGGTACCACCGTTCAGCCCCGAGCCTAAGCTCCTCCCTCTGTACCTCTCCTGATATTTGAAAAACTCCGATTATACTGAATTCTTGTGGGTGCTTGTGGGCCGAGTGTTGACTTTGATAGAGAGGTCTCGGACCCATGGTTCACCAACAACAGAGAGAGAGAGAGAGAGAGAGAGAGGTCTTGAATCCATGGTTGACCAAGGAGAAGACCTCTCCGTTGGGCCAGAAACTGCTGCCACGAAGGGTGCCAGCCTGCGCCTGAAAGAGAGAGAGAGAGAGAGAGAGCTGGCGCACAGAGAGAGAGAGAGAGAGAGCTGGTACAGAGAGAGACAGAGAGAGAGAGAGAGAGTTGGTACAGAGAGAGAGAGAGCTGGTATAGAGAGAGAGAGAGCTGGTATAGAGAGAAAGAGTGAGCTGGTACAGAGAGAGAGAGAGAGAGAACTGGCACAGAGAGAGAGAGAGAGCTGGCACAGAGAGACAGAGAGAGAGAGAGAGAGCTGGCACAGAGAGACAGAGAGAGAGAGAGCTGGCAGACAGAGAGAGCTGGCACAGAGAGACAGAGAGAGAGAGAGAGCTGGCACAGAGAGACAGAGAGAGAGAGAGAGCTGGCACAGAGAGACAGAGAGAGAGAGAGCGGGGGAGGGGAGTTGCTGCAAGGAGCTGACCAAGGGAGGGGGGGGATGTGTCAGATCTCGAGGATCTAGTCCGGTATTTAGAAGATGGTATCAACGGACTGGCTCAGATCGACGTAGGGCTCTTCCTCCAGGTGGTGGTGCTAGTCATCGTGGTGGCCGTCAACTCCGCCAACTACAGGCACGCTCTGCCCTTGCCACGGCTCGCCCTACACTAAGCTCCGTGCGGCGTCACTGTAAGAAGTCGGAGGGCCGGCACGAAGCCGCTGCTCTCTTGATTGCCCAGCACCTGTCCTGCCCCGCGGTTGGCGCATCCGGGGGCCCTTTGCACTTCTCGTGGAGTGTCAAGTCGAGGCCCGCTCGTTTGCCTCCGGTGCGGCTCCAGCATGTTCGCAGACCTGCTGCTGCACGCAACGGGTTGCTTGAGCAAGTGCGGGCGGCGCAGTGGCTCTGCCTGCCGAGGGGATGCGGGATTGAGTAAATCAGGAGCTCCAAGCGGCCCCAGGTAGGTGCACTGAATGTAGAGGTTGTCATCTGGCAGCCTCTCCCTGCCTCTGCATGCGTACGTCATTCGCGATGACGGTGGGCTGGCCTTGGTGAGCGTGCCTCGCACCTTTTGGTGTTCGCGACCTGGAGGGTTGCACGTGCGAGTGTTACAAAGGCACGCTTGACGGGCTGTATCAGACATGCCAACCCTAAAGTGCCCGCAACTTTGATCTGACTGCCCTGCACCTTTCACAGATATGATCTCTCTTCGCCCTCCATTCCAGTGGCCGGCCTCCCTGGTGCTGGGCTGAGGGCGACGGCATCTCGCAGTGAAAAACCTTTGAACATCGGGGGCATAGAGCGTGGGTTCTTTGCCTCATAGTGTGGGCCTCGATGCGATGCAGAAGAGCCCGGTGCATCAGCGTGACCCTGTACTCCGTGTGTGTAGGCTCAGGCTCAGTCCGCCATCACGTCTACACTTGACGGTGTTAGTCTCAGCCCCAGTCGCGTGGTGGGCGAATTCCAGCGCCCGCCTTGGACAAGGTGCTCTGTGAGCTGGAGGGATCTCGCATGGTGAGGCGGGTGTGCAGTGCGCAGGTTCCTCACGTGGCGACTTCATTTGGAGAATGGGCGAGTCGACAAAGTGGCGCGCGGCGTCTGCATGGTGTTCAACCAGAAACCCTCTAGCAAGGAAGACGATAAGAAGATTCCTCGTTCGGAGCAGGATCCTGCTGTGGCAGCTGCCACCACTGCAGCTGCCATGGCTGCATTGCAGGAAGTCGTGAAGAAGGAGGTTCGCAATCGGGGTATGCAGACTGAGGAGCAAGCACAAGGTGCGACTCCCGCACTCGTGAGGAGGCTGAAACTGAAAGCTCGCTCCACAGCGCATCCTTTATTTTATTTTATTTTGCGCACCCAAACCAATGGTTGGGTTTCGTTGTCGTCTTGCAGCATTCAGATCCTAACCATCCGTAGATTGGTCCAAGGGATTTGGATCATCCGGTTGAACGCTGGGTTGTGTTTGTGGGTCTCTCTTTTGTGGGCGGTGCTGCCGCACTCTAGAGAAGCATTTCCGCGTTACATGCACAGATGAAGCATCCCCGCCGGCGGGGGCAGATCAAATCACATATCGAACGTCTGTGCCCACAGGGGCAGATTTCAAAGATCAAATCACAGATCGAACGTCTCTCCCGCGTGGGTAGATCAAATCACAGATTGAACGTCTATGCCCACAGTGGCAGATCAAATCACAGATTGAACGTCTCTCCCGCATGGGTAGATCAAATCACAGATCGAACGTCTCTCCTACAGGGGTAGATCAAATCACAGACGAACGCAAGCCAGCTAAGAAGATGCATCTCGACCCGGGAGCTTCCATCTCCTCTTGGCTGGAGGAGGGGACGAGGTCAGCCAGCCGCGCCACTTCACTTTGGGGGCGCAGAGAAGCAGGCTCGCCGCCAGGTCATGCAGTGTGTGACGAGGTCAGCCAGCCGCGCCACTTCGCTTTGGGGGCGTAGAGAAGCAGGCTCGCCGCCAGGTCATGCAGTGTGTGACGAGGTCAGCCAACCGCGCCACTTCACTTTGGGGGCGCAGAGAAGCAGGCTCGCCACCAGATCATGCAGTGTGTGACGAGGTCCAGACTTGGGATGTGGCGTAGGGATGACATCGGATGTCAATGAGGATGACTTCATGGCCATGCTCGCAGCCAGCGCCGTGGATGCGAGCACTGACGCAGTCGTTGCGTCCCCGCACGACACAGAGGGCATGCCTCTACCTCCGGTGACCACAGACAAACAAGAGAAGAGGTACGAGACCTATGACATCATGCAATCCATGTTGGTGGCTGCATCATTGAGAGCCTCTCAGTGGGATGTAGAGGCTGCAGGCCCGCACTTGACTCACCCACTCGCTTATTCCAGCCCTGCCTGCATCCCCAAGGTTGACATATTCACTCCATTCTGTCCACTGATTGCCTGCCTGCCTGACTGACTGACTGACTGACTGACTGCCCGGAACACCCAATTGGGTGGCGACCACACTGCGAAAGTCGATGATGCCATCGAGAGAAAAGGAAGCCGCGCCATGACACATACCAAATGAAACAACCAGATCACCCAATGATGTCAGGCGGTGGAAGTCAGACCTCCAGTTGCACTGAGTTGCTGCTGAGTGTGAGGAAGGGAGGGTGGCACTCAGGTCTGAGCTCATATTTGATTCGGTGTATGACTCAGTGTACTCGTCTATTTACAACAGCCTTACCTCAGATCCCCCTGCAGAGAGCGCGTATATGCAGATTGACTCTTCATACAACGAAGTGTTTACCCGACCATACACTCTAGAGATCTCAAGAATGTGAAATCATCTGAGAATGCATTCTGGTGGTGTTATTTTGCCATCAAAGGCTTTGCCACTCGGAGAAGGGTAGTGCTGATTGTGAGGAAGGGAGCTGTGGCACCCAGGTCATCCGCCATCTATGATTCTGTCTATGATAAAGTATATAGTTCCCTTTATTCTCAGGTATATGAGAAAATCAAAGCACAGGGTGATACTATGAGCACACAGGTTATGTTGCCCGCTACTGTGCCGTCGACTGAGCGTGAAAGGCACAGTTCGAGAATCCAGTCTCCTGTTGCAGATTTTAAGGGACCTTCGCAGCCTTCCACTCCGCTAACATCGAGGGCGAAAGATAACTCGAATAATCCATTGTTTCACACCGCCAGTGATGACGCCGAAGAGAATTGGGATGATGCTTATGGAAAAGATCCGATCGATCGCCTTTAATGCAAGGTACATGTCTTCAGACATTTTGTGAAAGCAAGAATTGTGTAGAGACTGCCAGCATCCTGTGCAATATGATGGGTGCTTAATTTCTTTTTCTGAACCTTGATGCGCGACTCAGGTTGCGCAGTGAACATAAACTTTGCAAGTATGCATGCTCTCCTTTGAACTTTCATGTGATCGGCTTTCATATGCGATATTAGGCCCCGATGATTAATTGGGATCTGGCAGTGGTTTCAATCGATCTCCCGGCAGCCTTTAACATCATTAAAAAGTTCATTGTTCAGTTCGTGGGAAGAGCCCATCAAGGTTAAAGCATTGTAAGTTCACACTTATATTATTAGTTGTATGTGTGTTTTGCAAGATATGTTGTGAACCCCTCATGGTTTACAAGGAATTCATTGTCATAAGCATACCTTATCAGGATATCCTCTATTCGGATGATCGATTCGGCAATCAGCATGGATGATAGCATGTCCGACATTGACCGTTTACGAATAATTGCGACTTCGTAATGTGCCCTAAGTGTCCGGTGTGCGCGATATGTTTTGGGGGAAACATGAGGGGCGCGTGGCGCACATGCACATATCAGCACGTCAAGCGGGGTTAGGACGCGGCATATCAGCATCTCCAAGCATAAACGCAATCGATACTGGAGGAGTGCTTCGTGGGGAACGAGTTTTGCATTGGCGACATCCAATCAATATGATTTTTTGCCCGTTTGACTGCAGCGTTCGCATGTACTCCTTGTAGATGTTTTCGACCCCGTCCAAGTTCGAGCTTCAAATCTCGGAGATAAGTAACCCAAAGCTTTGCATCATGCAGATCCTCGAGCGTCGTTGTAATCCACCTTCCACACGAGCTGCTCGTGGAGCGCGACAGCTTATTCACTGCGAGATTGCTGTCAATGTGCCAGTCGCCGGCTTGAAATTCCCAAGACGAGTGATGAAGGAATAAACATATGTTTTCCGCCCACATATTGTGGTTGCCCTAGATGTCGTGGGACACGCGAGTTGCATGGGTCTGTGGATTCTGAACAGCGTTACATCCCCCGCGTTCAACCGTTCCGAGATTTTTAATAGAAGCTTTCGCACACGGCAGGTGACGTCGTATGAGACAACGAGTGTGATAATTCCACAATAAGCAAATTCCGACTCGCCCACCAAAAGGGGGTTCACGGCAGCACTCTCACGAACACGAAGTATAGTCCTAAAGGGTTTTAGGGCGGCTAGGTACATCGGAAGTCCAAGTCGTCGTCCATATATTTTTACGAGAGGATGAGGATCTCGGTCTGCTCTTGACATTCATCGTCATGTCATCAATGTTTAAACTGTCATGTGAGATGTGAGATGTGAGATGTGAGATTAATTGGTCATATATCAATTCTGCGAGCAGCTGTCGAATAAGCGATCAGCGACCCACAATATTCAAGCAGGGTCGTGTTACAATCGACGAGCCTCGCATATACCACTCCCAGTAACTGTTCCAACCCTAGATAAAACGTGCGATTTATGGACGAGACGTTCACTGCTGGGCTCTAGTGCACATCTCGCGATTTTCCAAGGAAATTCGGACCAAGGTTTCAAAAAGGAAAGTCTCGATTTCCCTACGAATCTGGGTCGCCGAATATAACGTCTCCAGGAGTACAAATGCGTATCATCTCGTTTGCCATATGTTTTTGTTCACGCCGCAATTTCGAGATGAAGCAATCTGACAACATGACTGGGCCATTCACGCGACTTGGGCAGGCTTACTTGGACAAGGCATTGAAGAAGCCCGAATCAATTGCATACCCTGAAGCGTTCTAATTTTGCCGTAGATCGCGAAGCATCAGAACCAACGCTCGCCATGGCTGCAGCCATGAGAGAGGCAGGGCTGGTATTAGGCAAAAGCCGCCGCATGGTATACGATGGCGTTCTGCGGTTAGACTTTCGAAAGAGCTCACAAAGGTGCCAATACTGACATCCCGACCATCAGCGCATCACGATTTCCGAGACATTGACTCCCTCAAGGAATTTGGAATAAATGGTAGGGTTTAATGTGCAGTGCGCGTAGGCAAATGCCATACATTTTATATGGTACAATGCGCGTAGGCAAATGGTTTTAATGTGGAATGCGCGTAGGCAAATAATGTCGATTTTGTTACACCTCGCGCGCCATCGAGAATACCAGAAAATTGATCCATTAATTTTTGACACGTCATTTATCTCCCATCGGAATCCCACGGTTTTAGATGGCTGACTGGTCAAAATACTTATTCTATGCGCCGATGTTTTAGTATAAAAATAAACGCATAATTAAAAAGTTGCACCTATCAAATATGGAAAATGCTATATATTTGGCCCCTCCAAGGTTTTTGCTGGAAGTGACGCCCCGACTGTCATTCCTATAGTTAGGGTGTATGACTGTCACCGGTCCCGGAACCTTAGACCCCGAACATATAACGGGAAGACTGATTATTTTCACCGGGGATCTATTCTGATAATCTGACTCACCGAATATACAGGCAAGCTGATATATTCAGCAGGTTTGGTCCCACGCACTCTTAATTTTACACTGCGACATTGGCCATGATTGGCTAAACACCGACGCTTGAGATGGGGTGAGGAACCCGCGTTAGAGAGGTTTTCGGTATGGGCGGTATGGCTCGGTTACGGACGCGCGGTTGATTGGACATGATTGGGACGCGCGTTATGGCATCTTATTTTCCGTGCAGGATCGTTGGGCTGGATTTTGTTGTTTCTGGTCACTAGTACACCGTCCGGCATTGATCACGTCCTTTCGTCCCACGCGACCGCGTATTATTTGCTGTTTCCCCGATTTATTCTCGACGACCCGCCACGACCCGCCACCGACGATTCGCAAGCCGTCACCCAAACCGTTAGCCTCACCTCGCATTATTCACCTCACTCTGTCCCTATAGTAATTTCATCATGGGCACTTCTACGAGCTCTCACACCGCGGCCGCACGCCGCTCCCTAGTTACCATTTTCGACGATGCCGCAGCCAGACATGCGACTACACCAGCCACTCCTATGGTTGCGGCTGCGCCGGCTGCCCAATCGGCGGGGGCTATGTTCCTCGACGCGGTCAGATGTCTGGCGAGGGAGTCCTTCGACGAGCGTGCCGCCAGGCTCGTCATCAAGAAGGTGTACGACCACAAACATGGACGTTTTGATGGTACGGAATCGAACGTCAGCTTCGTTTTCGCCCGTCTGGTTCTTGCGCTACGGGACATTTTCGTCATTGAGGAGGCCGCATTTTCTTCTCTGTTCGACCTGGAAGATGCCACGCTGCCCGTTCACGCCGAGGCGAACAAGCTACTGTTTTCGACACTGGAGTACATTATCGTTCCGGTGTCGCCCGCGGCAGACTGGATGGAGTCTTCGGCGGAGGCACACCCGTTTGATGGGAAACGGGTGTTGCTGGAGATCGCCAGGATGCTTCTGGATTCCGGCGGACCCTTTTAGGGCACCGCAGACCTTCTGGCCATCAAGATCACCCAGTTCGACCCGTCGCGGACTATCGCCGCATTCAACGCCGCTCTTCGGTCTGCTCGGCGAAAGAGCACCCTCGACGACATGGAGGTCAAGTCCCTCTTTATCAAGGCCCTCGACCCCATTTTCTTTGCCCCGGTTGTCAACCGGATCCTGTTCGTACACGACCAGCGTGCGGCGGAGTCCCTTGCCACCTTTCAGCAATGGACCCGCGAGTGCTACACACAAAACGGGACGGACTCGCACGTCCCGGCTGCTGCGCGGAAGTACTCCGCCCTCGCCCTGACTGGACGGCACGACGACGAGGACTTCAGAACCATCTTCAGCGAGCTCCGTGACCAGCTCTTCGACATGAAGAAGGAGATCAAGGCCCTACACCGCCGTATCGATGACACCAAGGGCTTCCCGACAAGCAACGACAACAAGAACGCCATCGGACGAGGTGGGCATGGTGACGGCAACCGCTTCGCTGCGACGCCGCCTCTTCCCGAGCACGGCAACTTCCCGCAGAACTTCCATGGGAAGCCTTCGAAGAAGGTGGATTTCCACAAGCCCGCCGGTACGTTCGTTCCATTGTGCGGGAACCCTACATGCTCCGCTACGGCGGAGAAGCATTGGCATCGGGACTGCCTGAACGGCGGGCCACGTGGACATGTTGGCGCACACGGCTTCAGCGTTCGTTGCGGACAGCGAGCATGCATGACGTCTTCGCCACGCTGTTCCAGAACGCCATGGAGAGCAACGACCCCGCTCGTTTCGACGTCGTCTGCTGCATTGCAGACGGCAAACCGGAGCTCTACGACACCGTCTCTGTTCGGTTGTGAGGACTGAACCAGTCTCACAGGTATGTAAGCAAACACTTACATGTAATATGGTGCAGACTGCAGAGACCATAGGGCGATGTCGGATAACTTTGGGTAATATCGGATATTTCGGATTTTCGGTTAACACTTTTACTGTTTGAGGTTACAAGGCACCAGAGGTTGGTACCAATGTGTAACTAATTCAAAAACTGACATGAGAGCTTGTTCAGCTCTTTAAGTAGTAACATGTCGACTCGAATTCCCTCAGATCACTTCGGATTCGACAGTCACATTGCTCAGTCACTTCATGTTCACCAGTCCGATGGCCTGTCTTACTTGTCATTTAGCCCTTGGGCTGCAGCTGCCAGTCATACAATGATCTCTGCTCTGATTTGCTGAATAATCATAGATCTGATGATGTGGCAAGAACTGAGGCTCTCCTGGTTTCCCTCCATTTCTGTTCGTTTGGCTGTTTGAATATTGAATGGTTCCCACCATTTCTGGATTGGTTTCCCACCAATTCTCTCAACCTGATCTGCTGTGGTTGCAGATGTTCAAAAGTCACATGCTGTCAGTCACCCTCGTCATACCTCTCGGTCATACTGGTGACTGTCATCAGTGCTGTCACAAAAGTCACATTCTGTCAGTCACCCTCGTCATACCTCTCGGTCATACTGGTGACTGTCATCAGTGCTGTCACTCGTCACTCTGACACGTCTGTCTCTCGTCTGACTCGCGATACACCCTAGTACAACTCTCCCCCCCTTTAGGCGCGCCTACGTCCTCGCTAGGCTGTCCTGCGTGCCCTTATGTACATAGTCAGGGGGGTTAGCATGCACTTTGTGACAAGATCGGGCTGCTAAGCCCTCGGTTCTTGGGTCCGTGCCCCCCAGTCCTCGGGTCCGGGTCCCCCTCTACGGTTCTTGGGTCCGTGCCCCCCAGTCCTTGGGTCTGGGTCCCCTTCCGCAATCCGGGTTCACCGAAGGCGCCTCACCGTCTCACGCTGCCAACGCTCATCAGGTTTGGCAACCCCGGCACTTCCCCAGATCACGGGTCTTCCGCGGCCATTGCGCCCCGTGGCTGACCAGCCTCGGTATCTTGAAACTCGAACGTGTCAGTCCTCGCTGTCAGCGTCGAAATGAGGTTCATTACCGCGAGCGCGCTCTCCTCCTTCATGCGCTCGTTCAGCTTCAGCTCGCAAAACAGGTGGTGCAGCAACGCACGAGGTATCACATATACCGCCTGGGCTGAACCCATACCGCGGGTGTTGGCCGAGGAGATGCCCCCCTGGGCCGTGTTCTCGTGCCTCCCTAGCATCGCTCGCGCAGGGCAGGGAGTCGTGTGGGTGCACAGCAACAAGGGTACCGAAGGTGCTGCATTTGTCCATATGTGAGTTGGCTTCATGTACGGTGTGCCATACTTACAATAGGTGGTCAACAGCGGCTCTGGCAGACCTTTCATTACGGCGCGCGTGTGCAACCCTCGCAGCGCGTCGCCAGCGGGGTTTTCTATGAAGAAGTACGCAGGGTCGTAAAACTCGATGATCTCCCTGGTACGCCGCACGCGCCTGTCCGCCAACCAGAGAAGAAGGCTTTCTTTTGTCGAAGCGGCCCACATTTGGAATTTTTACCAGCCCGGTCAATCTTCAAAATTTTAATTTTAAGTATGGCAAAATCATAAAATCGCATAATTTTCACGAAAATGTTCATAATCGGGACCCTTGAGAGACGGCCCGCATCCAACAATCGAGCGGCCCGCAACCGGCCCGGGCTGACTTTAAACGGCCCCGGGCCGGCCTCTCACGGTAAGCCTTCTTCCCTGCCGCCAGCTCCAGATCTGGAGCCCCCAGTGTCTTCGCCTTGCTGTACTCCTTGCAGGGGGGGCTGGCCCAGATGACATCGAAATGATGTCGTGGGTAGAGCTTGTAGTTCCAGTGTAGGATGTCCTCCGTGCACGTGGCTTGCCACTTCGGCAGGATGTCCACTGTTACTACCTCGCAGTCCCTGAACTGACGTTGGAACTGCTGCTCCACTGAGCCGGTACCGCAGAACAGCACCAAAATTCTAACTGGGTGCTGCACTCTCGAGAGGTGGGGCTGATAAGCTCGGCTCTGGATACTGTTGTGGACTGTCGGGGTCGGAGGTCCCATTGCCATCAACTGTGCCCTCTGCTCCTCCTGAACCTTGTGAGTTTCCCTTCGCCTTTTCTCTGGAGCCCTCTTCATCCTTTCCTCCTCAGCTTCGAAGACTCTCAGTGGTTCCAGCCTGCCCCCTCGACCTTCCAAGTCCTCTCTGGTTCGCCACTGGCTGTGGCTATGCGGCAGCCCTTTCCATTTAGTTAGCCACTCATGCACTGTCCCGCCAGCCTTCCCACCTAACTTCCTGAAGCGAGTGCTGATGATGCGTTCCACCTCACGCTCCCTCTGACCCTCTACCAAGACCGGTGGCGGTGCCATTTCCGCTTGCCTGCTCACGAAGTGCTTATACTTCTCACAACTTGTAATAACTTCACCGTATCATTTGCATATCTCACGCGCCCACGAGACATGCATTTTCTGTTTTGCAGTCAGCTTACAGACGAAATTAGCTCCCCAACGCCCCGCGAATGTGACCCGATGTGAAATATCACTTCTCGATGCCTAATAATAACTTGTAGATACTTCTCACAACTTGTAATAACTTCACCGTATCATTTGCATATCTCACGCGCCCACGAGACATGCATTTTCTGTTTTGCAGTCAGTTTACAGACGAAATTAGCTCCCCAACGCCCCGCGAATGTGACCCGATGTGAAATATCACTTCTCGATGCCTAGTAATAACTTCTAGATACTTCTCACAACTTCTAATAACTTCCCCGTATCATTTGCACATCTCACGCGCCCGCAAGATATGCAATTTCTGCTTTGCAGCCATTTTACAGACGAAATTAGCTCCCCAGCACCCCGTGAATATGTCCCGATGTGAAATTTTGCTTCTCATTGCCTACGGATGACTTCTAGATACTTCTCACAACTTCTAATAACTTCCCCGTATCATTTGCATATCTCACGCGCCCGCAAGATATGCAATGTATGTACGGCAGCCCGTCCGCGACCTGTAAGCAGCCCTGTGGCCACTACAATTATCAAAAATATAAAATATTACCTCTAGATGATTTCTTTTAACCACTAAGTACTTCTTGAAACTTCTTGCGACTTCTAAATGTCATTTTCATCGATTATGCAATCCGGGCCCACCTAGCCGTGCTACGTGCCTTCACCATCTTCCTCAGGTGCTCTATGCGGTCCTTCACCCGGTACCATAGCACTCCTGACCCTGTGCTGATGCACCTCTGCTTCCTGCTGCCTGCGCGTCAGTGTCCTGGCTGCCTCCCACACTGCTGGTCTGTCACGTTGCACTCGCTGTTGTGCTCGCGACTGTGGCGGCGGTTTGGCACGGTCCAGCCGTCGTCGCAGCGCACGTCCAAACCGCTGCCGGGGCGCTGCCTCCTCCTTGAACCTCAGCCTTCTGGCACCTGGTGGCTGCAAGGCACGTTGGTACACACCTTTAGTGCAAGGGTGTCCCTGACTTCCTTGCCCGAACAGAGGGAACCTGATCTGTACCACTGTTGGGGTGGATGCCTGCGCTGGTGCTACCTCTGGCTCCATCTCGCTTGGAGCCACCACAGTAACCGGGCGAGTCCGCTTCCTAAGCCACCTCACTGCTCGCCTCAGCTTCTCGGTCGCCTTCTGGGCTGGTCCCGGGCCATACCTCATCCGGTGGTCTTCTCTGAAATGGGTGTTCCACCGGTAGGGCTGGCTACGTCCTCGCCCCCTCTCAGGCCCCTCCTCCAAGGGCCTGGTCCCGCTCCTGTCAGCCTCAGCGAGGGACGGAGTACTCCCTTCGCTGGCTTCGGGACCTATTCCTTGCGACTGGCGGGAGAGGAACTGGCCCCCGCGGCCTCTCCCTCGCGCCAAAAGGCAGACGCTCCTGCGCAACGACCGCGAACGACTCCTCCATCAGGTCTGCGTTCTCGAGGGTCTCGGAAGCTTCACCCCAAATGCACTTCACCCACGCAGCCTTCTTCTGCTGGTCGTGCTGTTGCGGACAGTCCATCCCTTGCCAGGTGCTCCTTGGACTTCGTGTATGTTTGGTCACCGGCGGAGCTGGGATCTGAGAAGGAGGCTGATGGGCAGAAACGATTCTTTGGGACACCTCCGAGTGTCCGGCGAGGTCTGATCTCGGCCGTCACTTGCTGCTCCGCGCAGGAGGAGAGAATCAAAGCGCGCGAGAAAATCGCCAAGCCGTTCACTTCATCTGGTCGAGGGGGCGGACTATTCCACACAGATGTATATCAGGGAACATATCAACCTCCTATGGCCGGTCTGTGGCCGTACGATGAAGGCTGTGGCCGAGGTTTGGCCGAGAGTGCTTTTGCTTGTTGGCCGAGACGAATTATGTAAAATTTTGAAAATTTCCCCGAAATTGTGCGATTTTTATGATATTGCCATACTTAAAATTAAAATTTTGGCCGAGATGGCCGAAACTTGGCCGATGGAATTTTTGAGTGTTGGCCGTACAACATAAAAGTTTGATATGTTCCCTGATGTATATGCGTACGAACCAGGTGGAACCCCTGGCCGCGGCGCGCTCACCTTTGACCAGTCCGCGGTTACCTCAAAACCTCATTGCTCCTTTTCCTTCCCTTTACTGGTCTCACATTGTAATTCTGAACTCTCTCTCTCTTTCTCTCTCTGCTGTGGACTTGTTGCGTGGGAGATCTTTTGTAGGCCCACCTTTCTTACACTCGGCAAAATCGCAAAATTAATTATTAGGGAGTCATGAAACTTAAAATTTAAAAATCTCGAAATTTTACAATTGTTTGATTCGAATAATTTGAAGAATGAATTTGAAATTTCACAACATTTCCGAAGGGAAAATAATTAATATAGAATAAGTTTTCTTAATCTTAGAATAACCCGTTTTCATCGTTAATTTAGAATAAGTTTTCTTGATGTCATCCGGCTATGACCGGTGGTCCTTTTCACGACTCGTGTTCAAATAATGTGCACACAGGTCAAACGCTCTCGTTCCCGCTGGTGCCATCATGAGGAAGCCTCCAAAAAGCTTTAAGAAGGTTTGTCTCGCTTGTGATAGTGGTGGGCGCCGTCGTAATAGACACTCACGGCGTGTCCTGCTTGAAAAAAAGGCCCCTGTACTTCTTCTAGATTCTAAACCCTTTGACTTGCCTTTTACCGCTGCACGCGACCGGCAAGCATCTTTGAAACTTCCGAGTTTCAAAGATGCGTTTTGTATTTTGGGTGCACCCTAATTTTACAAAACGGCCGAGCGCTTCCCGTTTGTGCGGGATATTCACATTTATTCCATGGAATATTTCATATGGATTAACACACATAAGCACGAAGGCATCGGCCACGCATCTTTGAAACTAACGAGTTTCAAAGATGCGTTTTTTGTCATTTGGGTGCGCATACCCAAATAACAAATCAGCCGAGCGCTTCCCGTTGGCGTGGGGTATCCAACGCTTGAATGTTGAATATTCATTGTAATATGAGTTAGCAAGCGAGGTTGCAAAGGCATCGGGACAGAATCTACGAAACTGTCCTATGCCTTTGCCTTTGGGTTTGGGTTCGAAGGTGACACCCAAACCCAAAGATGCCAAACAGCCGAGGGCTTCCCGTGCGTCCTAACGCACGAAACTTGGCACGAATACTACCAAGATACATATATTTAAGTTACCAGAAGCTCAAGGCTTCAAGTTACTTGTGCGCGAAACGCGCAATCTATTTCTAAGGCAGATGTTTTGGGTTTGGGTTCGAACGTGACACCCAAACCCAAAGATGCCAAACAGCCGAGGGCTTCCCGTGCGTCCTAGAGCACGAAACTTGGCACGAATACTGCCAAGATACATATATTTAAGTTACCAGAAGCTCAAGGCTTCAAGTTACTTGTGCGCGAAACGCGCAATCTATTTCTAAGGCAGATGCTTTGGGTTTGGGTTCGAACGTGACACCCAAACCCAAAGATGCCAAACAGCCGAGGGCTTCCCGTGCGTCCTAACGCACGAAACTTGGCACGAATACTGCCAAGATACATATATTTAAGTTACCAGAAGCTCAAGGCTTCAAGTTACTTGTGCGCGAAACGCGCAATCTATTTCTAAGGCAGATGCTTTGGGTTTGGGTTCGAACGTGACACCCAAACCCAAAGATGCCAAACAGCCGAGGGCTTCCCGTGCGTCCTAGAGCACGAAACTTGGCACGAATACTGCCAAGATACATATATTTAAGTTACCAGAAGCTCAAGGCTTCAAGTTACTTGTGCGCGAAACGCGCAATCTATTTCTAAGGCAGATGCTTTGGGTTTGGGTTCGAACGTGACACCCAAACCCAAAGATGCCAAACAGCCGAGGGCTTCCCGTGCGTCCTAGAGCACGAAACTTGGCACGAATACTGCCAAGATACATATATTTGAGTTACCAGAAGCTCAAGGCTTCAAGTTACTTGTGCGCGAAACGCGCAATCTATTTCTAAGGCAGATGTTTTGGGTTTGGGTTCGAACGTGACACCCAAACCCAAAGATGCCAAACAGCCGAGGGCTTCCCGTGCGTCCTAGAGCACGAAACTTGGCACGAATACTGCCAAGATACATATATTTAAGTTACCAGAAGCTCAAGGCTTCAAGTTACTTGTGCGCGAAACGCGCAATCTATTTCTAAGGCAGATGCTTTGGGTTTGGGTTCGAACGTGACACCCAAACCCAAAAGATGCCAAACAGCCGAGGGCTTCCCGTGCGTCCTAACGCACGAAACTTGGCGCGAATACTACCATGGTACATATATTTAAGTTACCAGAAGCTCAAGGCTTCAAGTTACTTGTGCGCGAAACGCGCAATCTATTTCTAAGGCAGATGTTTTGGGTTTGGGTTCGAACGTGACACCCAAACCCAAAGATGCCAAACAGCCGAGGGCTTCCCGTGCGTCCTAGAGCACGAAACTTGGCACGAATACTGCCAAGATACATATATTTGAGTTACTTGAAGCTCAAGGCTTCAAGTTACTTTTGCGCGAAACGCGCAATCTATTTCTAAGGCAGATGTTTTGGGTTTGGGTTCGAACGTGACACCCAAACCCAAAGATGCCAAACAGCCGAGGGCTTCCCGTGCGTCCTAGAGCACGAAACTTGGCACACATACTGCCAAGATACATATCTTTCAGTAAGTTGAAGCTCAAGGCTTCAAGTTACTTACTTTTTTTCAAGCAGAACACGCCGTGAGTGTCTATTGTGGCAAAGATGGCAAATAATAAAAGTCATTATGCGTAAAGAGTTGTTATTCACGGCCGTGACTTTTAGATTCACGGCCGTGAATCTTTCGGAATGGAACCAAAAACCGTTCGATTTTAATCGAACGGTTTTTGGTTCCATTCGGACATATGGACATCACGGCAAGACAACTCTTCAGTGTAATATTTCGCATGGCATGGGGATAGCTCAACAGGTACAGGTACAACGTCATGGATGCATGCACCGGTCATAGCCGGATGACATAAAGAAAACTTATTCTAAATTAACGACAAAATGGGGTATTCTAAACTTATGAAAAAATATTCTAAATTAAATAGCCTACCATTTCCGAACCCTCATCCTGTGTTGCTGCGTACGAAGATGAGTCATGGCAAGACGAGGCGGACTGCGTGCTGGCAGAAACGCAGGCTGGAACTTGCCACTTTGGATGTTTGTAACACTTAGGCGGCCACTACAGTAAATGCTAAATGCTGAGGTCGCCGTCAGATAACTCTCGGTTATTCAGGCCATCACGGCGAGAACAATTCGGTCCCTTAACACCATTATTTGGGGGTCTTTTTAAAAGTTATATAAAAGTTAAAAAAACGATTTTCAAAAAGGTTTACGGCAACTGTTACCTTTCATCTGACTATATACCCCCCACGCATATACGATTAAGTCGTACATGGCAGGAGTGAGACAGCTACACCTCCAGCGAGGACACGACTGGGATCCGGTGGCACAACGGCATCGGGTGGCGGCGACGTTGCAAGGGGTGATGCCTCTTACCTTGCAGGACCTGGCTAGGATGGCCGTGCTGGTGGACCGACGGAACCTGTCCTCGTTGTCGGTGTGGACGGCGATTCTGGTCGGGTTCTTCGGGTTGTTCCGGAAGGACAACCTCACGGAGGGCAAATCGGCAGCATGGAACTCACGGACCTCCCTGGTGAGGGACGACGTGATCTTTACGGACGATGTGGAAACGGTTTGGCTTCGGGTGAGGCACTCGAAGACCATTCAGTGCGGCGAAAGGTGCCATTGGGTGCCTCTGAAGAGGGTGCCGGGCTCGTTGCTGTGCCCTGTCGAAGCATTGTACGAGCTCATGCTGGCAACGGCTGGACAGCCAGGAGATTCGGCACTCTTCGTCACCGAGAAGGGGACAAGCAAGAAGGTGCATCTGGTGCCTCTGGGGCACACGGAGTTGGTGAAGGGCATCAAGGCCTTAGCTGAAGCAGTGGGCCTGAACCCGGCGGATTACGCTGGGCACTCCCTCAGGCGGGGTGGGGCCACAGCAGCATTACGGCTGGACGTGCACAGCGTTTACATTAAGCTGCAGGGGGACTGGAGGACCGATTGTTATGAGCGTTACTGCGAGATGGACCCGGCACAACGGCTCATCCTTCCGGGCATCATGGCGGAGGCCGCGGCTGCACTGTGAGACCGGACAGGTGAAGTGTTTCGTGCAACCCGGCCCCCTCCCTGTTTCCCTTGGGTGAGTGTCCAGTATATTAGTGTGCACAGTCTGCATCGTAGGGAAGCACTCTGCACCCACAACAGTACAGTCAGGAGAGCCTCTGTGGACAGAGCATGGCGGCAGCTGCACAGAGGCCTGCTTGCCCTGGGGAAGGCACTCTGCTAGCCCTGGAGAAGGCACGGGAGCAGAGAAGCATCTATAGGCATAGATCTTAGCAGACCCTAGTAGCAGCAGCTCACCTGACAGTAGCTGTAGAGACACTCACACAGCCATAGGCTGGAAAGTAAGGGAACAGTCGGATTGCTCTGGTTAAAGCATTGGGAGTAGCCCTGGGTAAGGCAGTGGGAAAAGGGAACAGGACCCTTGCAATATTAAAGTGAAAGGACACTATTAATGTATTGCATCCCACGGGGACAAGTGTTGTGTTTGTTCACCTCCTCTGTCTATGAATGCAGAAATAATTGAGAATTATTACACAGGAATAATTCAGGTTATTTTGCATCAAATAGACAGACCAATCGTCGATCCAAATATCAATCGACGATCAGTGGGTCATAGCATGACCCGGCCTAGGGCATCGATTACGATGTGACAAGTCAGCATTCGTATCGAGGCAGGCATGGCAGGCAGTTAGTTATGTTTTGGGATTTCGGCTGTCACTTTGCAATTCCAGGCCCTGAGAGCACCTGCTCTCTCTCTCTCTCTCTCTCTGTTTCTGTAAAATCCCTCCCTCCCTCCCCTCTGAGTAGAGATGTTGGTGTGGGGGCCCAGGTGAGCGGCAGCTGCACAGAGGCCTGCTTGCCCTGGGGAAGGCACTCTGCTAGCCCTGGAGAAGGCACGGGAGCAGAGAAGCATCTATAGGCATAGATCTTAGCAGACCCTAGTAGCAGCAGCTCACCTGACCGTAGCTGTAGAGACACTCACACAGCCATAGGCTGGAAAGTAAGGGAACAGTCGGATTGCTCTGGTTAAAGCATTGGGAGTAGCCCTGGGTAAGGCAGTGGGAAAAGGGAACAGGACCCTTGCAATATTAAAGTGAAAGGACACTATTAATGTATTGCATCCCACGGGGACAAGTGTTGTGTTTGTTCACCTCCTCTGTCTATGAATGCAGAAATAATTGAGAATTATTACACAGGAATAATTCAGGTTATTTTGCATCAAATAGACAGACCAATCGTCGATCCAAATATCAATCGACGATCAGTGGGTCATAGCATGACCCGGCCTAGGGCATCGATTACGATGTGACAAGTCAGCATTCGTATCGAGGCAGGCATGGCAGGCAGTTAGTTATGTTTTGGGATTTCGGCTGTCACTTTGCAATTCCAGGCCCTGAGAGCACCTGCTCTCTCTCTCTCTCTCTCTCTGTTTCTGTAAAATCCCTCCCTCCCTCCCCTCTGAGTAGAGATGTTGGTGTGGGGGCCCAGGTGAGCGGCAGCTGCACAGAGGCCTGCTTGCCCTGGGGAAGGCACTCTGCTAGCCCTGGAGAAGGCACGGGAGCAGAGAAGCATCTATAGGCATAGATCTTAGCAGACCCTAGTAGCAGCAGCTCACCTGACCGTAGCTGTAGAGACACTCACACAGCCATAGGCTGGAAAGTAAGGGAACAGTCGGATTGCTCTGGTTAAAGCATTGGGAGTAGCCCTGGGTAAGGCAGTGGGAAAAGGGAACAGGACCCTTGCAATATTAAAGTGAAAGGACACTATTAATGTATTGCATCCCACGGGGACAAGTGTTGTGTTTGTTCACCTCCTCTGTCTATGAATGCAGAAATAATTGAGAATTATTACACAGGAATAATTCAGGTTATTTTGCATCAAATAGACAGACAACAGACTATTGGGAATAAATGAATCTCGATCGTCGTCTAAAAACCTTCATTTTGACACAATTTTCGTCGTCTAAAAGTTATTGCCACGTCATCTGAAAAGTGCCACGTAAGCGACACGTAAGCGACACGTAAGTCGTCCCGCAATTTTTATTACAAAATATTACTGGAATTATTTATTTGTGCATGATACTTTCGTACTCGGCGAGTCCCGGTAGATTTTTTTGTTGCATTTTTGTTCATATGCGTGCATATCATTTACAAGTATGCAAATATGGGTACATCCATGTGCAATTTAGGCCAACATGCACGGTACACGTTTATGAATGTGCGTATATAGGTGCTTCAATTCCCGTAAAATAAGTTGCAACTGAGATGGGTACTAGCATATGATACACAAATCTATACCATCATACAAATTTATTCAAAATACACCAAATATTTGTCTATGATGTCTTCTAGGCAAGAGATTTCGATCATTTCACCGTGCTAAGGCTACTATATTGCTGATACATTGGAATCTATATCTTCAATCCACAATTATTTGCGGTACTTGTAGGTTTTATTTCCCTCGATAGCGAGGTAACGTTGACGGCAATGTTGACGCTCTATCGGAAAACATAAATGGCAGAGCTTTATTGGTCAAGGCAATTGCATCGCACGCAATATAGGTCGATTTCCTCTTCTCGTTGATGCCGCGGAATAATAAGCGCCCAAGTGACGTCGATTGGAATGACCAGTGTCCTTGGGGTAACCCATTCGTTCCCTATTGGGCTCTGGTCGGGATAAAGTTCCGGTTCTTGAAGGTCAAAAAACATGTATTTCCGAATTCTCCAGGTGTAGCGCCACCAAACGATCCCTAAGTCCTGTCGGACATGTCTGTCCTCGTAGGGGATGTTTAAGAACTTACATATCATCCAGCTGTCTACATTGCATTGAGGACATCGCATGTGGACCATTCCATGTGTATTGATAGCGTCTGCAGTGGCTTCATCGCGATCGCGTGTCCCATAAACTCCGAATCGTAGAATTGAAGGCATAACGTGGCCACGATATTGCAGGATTTTATACCTGTAGATAACAATGCTTGCAAGGTGATTAGCAGTTGAAGCGAGCGTCGCCCATAGCAAAAGTCGAAAATATAAATTGTGAGGATAAATGTGGAGCTATAATACCTGCAGATGGCAATGCTTTCAAGGTAAGTAGCAGATGTTTGAAGGTATGGTTGAAGGTGCGTATGTTAGAAGAAACAGGGGGAAATGAATCTTCAAGGGTCGGGCAAGAGCTTTTGTACCTGGTCGTGAGTGGACCGCGGGTCGTGCAAGAGTAGTGTACTTTTGGTCCAATCAGCTTCGTATATCTCGCACATGCGGGATCACTTAGTCGCCGATTCCCGTATGCAAATGTGGGCACATCCATGTGCAATTTAGGTCAGCATGCACGGTACACGTTTATGGATGTGCATATTCGGATGCTTAAATTCCCAGAAAACAAGTTGCAACTGAGATGGGTACTAGCATATGATACACAAATCTATATCATCATACAAATTTAATCTATATACACCAAATAATTGTCTAGGATGTCTAGGAGCACATAAATAAGGGTAAGTGTTGGTGTAGCTAGCAGAATAATACATCAGTGTAAGTATCTAATGTGAACTTGCAAATATAAAATAAAGACTGTACACAAGCGTATATGTTTCCTAACGGCAGTTGCACCACTTTCCATCATCATCATTCTCGGGAGAGGCACCGGAGTTCAACTCGGGAATATAGTCCGTGGGAACCGGCATTGTCACTGGGGTTCTTATGTCAGCGACGCCTTGCTCGTCGGAGTATACATGCTCATCCAACAGTTGAAAATACCATGTTTCCCGCGTTTTGCGGATAAACCTCCACTTCGCGTAAGCGGGGTCATGTCTAGTCATGTCATATCTAGGATGCAGCGCAGGATCGACGAACAGTTCCTCGCGAATTAGAAACAAATTCCAGGATTGGCACACACGACATTTTTCGGATTCTATGTGCAGTCGTTCAAGCTGAACAGGTAAGTCTGCAGGGAAATGAGGTGCATTCATATTGGAGGTAGCGTGTTATGTAATCGCAAGCGCCACACTATAATACCTGCAGATGGCGATGCTTTCAAGGTAAGCAGCAGATGTTTGAAGGTATGGTTGAAGGTGCGTATGTTAGAAGAAACAGGGGGAAATGAATCTTCAAGGGTCGGGCAAGAGCTTTTGTACCTGGTCGTGAGTGGACCGCGGGTCGTGCAAGAGTAGTGTACTTTTGGTCCAATCAAATTCGTATATCTCGCACATGCGGGATCACTTAGTCGCCGATTTTTTAATCAAAGACAAAAACACAACCGAGGCAGAAAACCCCATACACAGGCACATCAGCATATCGGCAAGAAACACAAGCCATTGACGAATGAACATTATACACTTCTACCACATTGTTAACATATGTTTAAGTATACTATTCTTATCGAAAAGTAGTCGAAAATCTAACCCTCGGGAGGTTGCAATCCTAAGTCTTACTCGAAATCAAAGTGGAATCAAGATAACATTCTGACTCGTAGCCGCCGTGGTTTCGTTGACGGTAACGTTACGGCTGAACCTGTCGGAACTTGAACCGAAAGGCAAGGTCGTTTCGAAACACACATCGAAAATACCCCAACGTGCATTTGTTGCCTTCCGCATTCCTGCACATATAACATTCATTGTAGTTCCTCCACAACATTCGAACAGTCATACCATGAGGAAGATAGTCAAAATTCCTCATTCTCATTCTGGGGGCAGTAGGGCATGTTGCATACATGCCAAGAACATAGGCAACAATACATTCTCGCTTGGATGGCATGGTTGGATGAGGTGGCAGGTGAAGAAAGAAAAGTGCCAAGCTGAAAAGTGAGTTGTGAGGACAAGGTAGGTGCTTAAATATCTCAGTAGTGTGGCCGTCGTGATTTCAGTTGGCCAATCAAATGACCTCTTTCAGGTGGGTCGGATCGAAGGCCCGCATGTCACAAACATAGCATGTCACAACATTGGAAATGTGAAACGTCGATAACAATTTCATTCAAAATATGTTCGAATACAATTATATTTAACGGTGTTCCAACGATAAGTCAATTTGCTCAATGACAAAGCTATATGCTGTCGCTATATAGCATCAATTCATCCGACGGAACTTGACCCAAGAGCTAAGCTCCTCTCTGAACACACGACAAAAAAGGCTGAGTGAGCATTCCATGCCTTCGCCGTCGACGCATTGTGTATTGTAGTTCTGCCACAACGTTTGGATAGTCATACCCGGCGGAAGAAGAACTGTATTGCTGCATGGGTAAGACTCCCCGTGATTTTTGGCAAACTGGTCGATGTATGTGAAAACAGACTGCCGCTTGGATGGCATGACTATGGTAGAAGTAGAAGCAGGTGCGTCGCTGACGGGAAAAGGGGGCAAATGAGTAGTTTAGGCAAGAAATAGAGCTTATGATCTTGGAAAGTCTTGGACCTGCCGAATTATTAGCCTATCAGATACCCGGTACTAGTCCGCTCGGATCGAAGGACCTACAAGTACATATCTACTATTATTTTGCGACGAAGGCGTGTCTGCGAAGTCCATGATTATCCTGTCTGCATTGCCAATCATTCTATGAAAGCAACCTCTGAAGTATGCTTTTCGGGCACCTTAACTTGCAGATGCACATCATCAACCGACCAAACGGAGTGAGACGGTAAAATGGATAAGAATATACAAAATCTGGAGCGTGTAAGTTGGAGTGTACAAACCCCATTCTTGCTGTATACTTCTGAAAGTGAGGGGTTTTGAAAATTGTGGCGTCCCGCATTTCAATGCGCACCGAGGTAACGATTTGCCCGCCAGATATCTGCTGTCTCACGACGGGGCGACCCTTTGGCCGACCTGCAAAACATGCGACGCATTGGATTTCCCAAAAGGCTAGAAACTGCAGGTAGTCCCCATAGGACCAAGCACTCATGGAATTCCGTTCTGCTGGATGCCGCGTATCCCCCGGGTACTTAAACAAAGGTCGGCATCTTGCATATGGCTGTCCTAATATATGACCCCTTGCAAAACGACAGAAAAACTTATGCCGTGCGTAATCAGCTTTCCGACAAGTTTGGGGGGCTTTGCAGTAATTCGCAAGATAGCAGCCGGTACACGTTGCAAGTTGTGAACGATCTTGAAGCCCGCAGTGCAGGCAAACTGGGTACAAAAATTTCATCCGTAAAGGCAGATTATCATGCACGCTTGCGTCATACATTTGAAATTGTATCTTATGTTCCTCTTCCATCGATTTCTTGAGCGCTAGTTCTGAGGGCGAGGACTCTTCAGGGAACCATAGTAACCAAACGTTTTTATCTGGATTTTCCTTCCGCAAAGTAGCAAGTATTGTCATTGGAATTGATTGAACTGAGATGGATGGGAATAAAGGTGCGTCGATGAAGTGTCGAGCGGGGAAATGATTTTGGAAGAGAGGGGAATAGGTTTCATACCTCAATGGTCGTCGTGGTACCGCTCAACTTCATTTAACCAATATAATCAGGCAATCACAATGAAAGCGGAGGCATGTCACCCGCCCCATAAATGACATCGGTTCCACAACAACATATGTCGCCAATACTTTTGGAGAATATACTTTATTTACAATTGTCATATCAAGATATACCATACGTGTTTCATCAGCGTACTTCTGCACTGAGACAATAGGTTATTAAGACTATCAACAAATATTGACCTAGGTGCTGGCACCATGTCCTAGCAGGGAAATCATCATTGCCTAGCGAGCTTTACTTTTCTTGTTCTGATCGGATCCCGGATTTCCGCCTGGTGCCACTTTCCGCTTAGGTATAGGCCCCGCCTTCTTGGCGGCCTCAGCCTTCTGTTTCTTGGCGGCCTTGTCGGCCTCGGCCTTCTGTTTCTTGGCGGCATCCTCCTGTTTCTTGGCGGCCTTGACGGCCTCGGCCTGCTGCCGCTTGGCGGACTTGTCGGCCTCGGCGGCCTCGGCCTGCTGTTTCTTGGCGGCCTTGGCGGCCTCGGCCTCCTGCTGCTTGGCGGTCTTGGCGGCCTCGGCGGCCTCGGCCTGCTGTTTCTTGGCGGCCTTGGCGGCCTCGGCCTCCTGCTGCTTGGCGGTCTTGGCGGCCTCGGCGGCCTCGGCCTGCTGTTTCTTGGCGGCCTTGGCGGCCTCGGCCTCCTGCTGCTTGGCGGCCTTGGCGGCCTCGGCCTCCTGCTGCTTGGCGGCCTTTTCCGTTTCCCTCATTTCGACCGCCGTCTTCTTCTCCCGCTCCTTCTCGACTTTCTCTTGCTCTTTACGATGTGCCTCTCTCTGCCTTTTCACCTCGTCGTATTCCTGCTTGCTCAACACTTCGTCGGCCAAAGAAAAAAATCCATCAGGAAACCTAATGCGCTCTTTCGCTGAGTCGACCATACCTTGCTCCCTGCATCCAAGACACCAGCACTTGTTAAAACCGATATACAAAGTATTTTTCAAAAAATGGATGTAGACATGAATGCTTACCTATCGAAAGCGACGGAACCCAATCCCAACATGTTGGCGGCTACCGAAGTGGTCCCCGAACCGCAGCACGCATCCAAGATGAAGTGATAATCGTGATGAAGAGGTAACACCCCCTCGTACGCAGATTTCCCCCTCGCTTCCCCCTCTAACTCAGGACCTCGCATATGGATATTGATGAGGTCGTGGATGAGCTTCAGCGGCTTCTGGTGTTTGTTAATTCTTTTACCCTCGGAGTTAATGGCGAATTTCGACGAGTGTACAGGGGCATATTCCCAGGTGTTGGTTCGGCAAGAAGCCACGAACTGCTTATCGACGACATCACTATCCGCATTCTCCTCCTCACCGAGAACTCTAATCAAGTTCTTCATCCAGGGAAGCCTTTTATGCACGGCTGGGTGGGTTTCGTCTGCGAGAGCAATCAGCGCTGCTTAGTCAGATTGCCCATGCTTAGACGCCAAAAGGCAATCACAGAATTGTACGTAACTTAACATCTACGGACCTGTAGGTGTTGCTTCCTTGACGTAGTAACACAAGACAAAGCACTCCATACGGTTGGCGTAGTTCCGTGGCGCAACGCCGGATTCCAAGGGCATCATGTTCGATCTGCTCAAAGGTTTCACCCAGAACATCTTTTCGGCGTTCCCGTGGCAAAACTGCTTGGCGGCTTCGAAGAACTCGTGGTGTTGTTGGAAGCCACAGAAACATCCCCCTACCCAATCATCACACGTGGTCAAATTGTTGAAGTTGTGTAGGAATTGCTTGAACTCTCCTGCTAAGAGAGGTTTCGGGAACCATTTCTTGTTCGAGTCCAGAGCATACTCGCAATCCATAATGAAACCGGTGAATGGAAGCCTGGGAAGAGTCGTGAAGGATTCAGGTGATGCGGGCTCCAGCAGAAAGTCCTTCTTGAAAACCAACTGCGGAATCTTGTGAGTGTAGAAGTAGTCATCATCGTCGACTTGCTGGCCCTCAGGAACGTTTGACAATATTCGATAACTCACACCTGTGTGCAATGTAAACGATTAGTAATTACATAGCTACGGTGCACAAATGGAATATGAAACCGAGATACGCACCTGGAAGATCCTTTAGGATGTTTTCCGCAGTCGATGCTGTCGTCGACCCGATTTTCAGCAACATCCTGCTCTCGATATTATTCCAGTAGAACTTTATATCCTTCGGAATGTTTTTGATCAGTTTCTCTATCTTCTCCTCGTGCCGCTGTTTTTCTTTTGCAGGCCGTTGTTCAAATTGAAATTTCCGGTTCTCCTGCTCGTTCTTGCAGGAGACCTTCGGGGGCACCACTCCCGCCTGGTACAGTTGTAAACAAACCCCGTTGTTAATTGAACGCGCAAGCCGATATGGAAAAAATCAGATATCGTGAAGGACGACCAGAGGGCGCAACTTAGGTAAATTACCTTCAGTAATGTACGTATTTCTCTCTCATCCCCAGCCCCTGGGAAAACTTCGCAAAACTTCCCCCAGTCTTGTTCTGGGTTGGGAAACGTAAAGGTGTCAAGCTTCTTTTGCAGCGCAATGATTTCTGCATCCAGCTCACCGTACGTCATCTTACGAGCCCAGAACTTCGACTCGGGAGCACCGGGATCCACGACAGCATCCACTGGTTTCCTTTCCTTAGGTATGGGATACCCATCTTCATCTAGGTAAGGAATGAAGCAGGCTGCACCTATGTCGTATATGTCGTTTTCGAACCCTCCCGGTTGTGTTTGCAGAAAGTTCTGCATAGAATGCCGGTTTTTCTTGAGAAAGCTCAGTTGCCGGTAGGCCGGTGTCGATTCCAAGGAGGTTGTTATGTTGAATCGTTTATGAGCCTCTGAGGCAAGCAGCATTAGGTTCTCTCGAACATTGTTGAGAGTCTTGATCTCGGCGATACGGTTGATCATATCTTTGACCGTGTACTTCCGTTCGATGACGGCTTCGTCGACGAGGTCAGTGATCTCACGTAAGTGTCCTTCGGTCAAGG
The DNA here is from genome assembly GCA_001247695.2 of Cymbomonas tetramitiformis. Lineage (NCBI taxonomy): Eukaryota > Viridiplantae > Chlorophyta > Pyramimonadophyceae > Pyramimonadales > Pyramimonadaceae > Cymbomonas > Cymbomonas tetramitiformis. Next base: position 53,091 of record LGRX02001495.1, read on the forward strand.
GGGCCCAGCTTTCATAGAACCCCTTCGGCAGATCATGGTAGACGATCGGCTTTCCGGCTGTGGGGTCCCATTTAGGTTGCTTGGTCGTTGGTGCGTTGAGGTCAGTTGTGCCGGTCGACATACCGATTGAACGTTTACGCTTATTGCGAGATGACCCAACCGTGGCCAAGGTCGTCTCCGTGGCGTCTTCATTGTCCGGGTCAACTCCCTCTAGCAAACCTTCATTGTGGGCCTTCATCACTGAAAGCGGAAACATGAAATACCAAATCGTCAGTTAGCTACTGCAAAAACACCTAAGAGCAAATAAGAATAATGTCGGGACGGAATTCACAAAAAATGGCAGCACCTCTCTGAAGTTGTTTGAACAACTGGTACGATTGCACCGAGATAGCCCAAGCAGCCCAATGCGTGTTCTTCTTGTCTGCATTCAGCTTCTGGTGATTGAACACCTGCGTCTTCAGCGCCGCTTCGAATTCGGGATTCAAGTTCTGCTTCGGCGGCACCCGACGGTATTTCAAGTTCTCAAAACTCTTCATTCCAGCGTCTCTCTCGTTGGGTTCGGCCATCAGTTTCTCCACGTGTTTTCGCATGCCAAGAATGATCTCCGTCATGTTGCGGTGCTTCATGTAGGCGTCAATGTTGTTCTGCTCATTCCCAAGCTGCGTGCGCAAACGAATTGCACGGATCATGACTATAGCTGAGAAGCTGGCCGACCGTAAACCTCCCTAAACACTTGAGTATGTAAGCCCTGAGAAGCACCTGAGAAAACTGGCATGAGTGAGACACACCTGATTCATTTCGATGGCGCTCAAGTTCATGAAGAGACGGCATTCGATGAACTGAAACGCTTCCGTTCGATTTTCATGGTTTGCGTGCTTTGCTTCATCCGCCTTGACGCAGCGACGCTTTGCCTCCAGCAAATGCTGATGTCCAAAGCAGGTGAATCTGTAGAATAACAAAGAAAGTGTAAGTTGGAACACATATGCATGCATCCATCAACGCAATGGGTCTTACCTGTATCTGCCTTTCCCGATGTCCGCCCAAACGAATGCCTCTGGGTTGGTGCTTGTTGCATCTTTACGATTCTCTATGACGGAAATCAGGGCTGGAGATCCCGAACCGGTGTGTGGGTTCCAGTACATCATTTCGGCAATAGCCTGGGCGTGATGTTCGTCCAGTGGTCGAGGGCGATGCGCTCCTTCTGCATCATCGATGTACTGGATTCTCCACGATGTCGCACATGGATTATTAGTGTCGACCAACTTATGCATGTCATCGATTTCCCTGATGGCCCACATAAGCAACGTATACTTGGTTTTAGTAATGCACATACACCATCAAAAAAAGCAATGGTCGTATAAGTAAATCTCAGGAGGGAAGATGCATACTTGCGAATGGCAGCCTGCTTTTTTTGCTCATCTGCCTCGGTTTCATCGGCGGTCTTCGGAGTCTTTGAAGGGGACACAATCTCCTCATCACCCTGCTCCATGATGAATGCAGGAATTGGCCGCTGCGGAGTTCCAGCTGCAGGAGATACAAGGCCCGCTGATGGGAGAGGGCTTGCCGCTGATGGCCCTGGAGCAGGGCTTGCCCCTGATGGCCCTGCACCTGCAGGGTTTGCCCCTGATGGCCCTGCACCTGCAGGGGTTGCCCCTGATGGCCCTGCACCTGCAGGGCTTGCCCCTGATGGCCCTGCACCTGCAGGGCTTGCCCCTGATGGCCCTGCACCTGCAGGGTATGCCCCTGATGGATCTGCACGTGCAGGGCTTGCCTCGCAGGAACCTGAAGGGCTTACTCCAGAGAGTCTTCGAGATTTACGAGTGAGAGGTGTAGTTTCAATTGAAGGAGGTGTAGCCGTTTTTGTATATGGTAGTTTACGACCCGTATCGTCTGCACCAACTGGAGGTTGCGTTGGCACCTCAGCTTCAGCTTCAGCTTCAACCTCAGCTTCAGATGGAGGCCCGTCACTATCGAAACCTTCTCACAGCACAAAAGCAAACCAATTCTCAGTATTTGAATACATATATCATTTTTGTGACCTAAGACGGAGAGCGAAGGAGAAAGGGAGATAGAGAGGGAGAGATGTTTTATATCGGCTCACCGGCATCGCCTTCAGGGTTGGCAACTTGTTGCGTTGGAACCTCAACATCAGATGGAGGCCCGTCACTATCGGAACCTTTTCACAACACAAAAGCAAATCAATTCTCAGTATTTGAATACATATATCATTTTTGTGACCTAAGACGGAGAGCGAAGCAGAAAGGGAGATAGAGAGGGAGAGATGTTTTATATCGGCTCACCGGCATCGCCTTCAGGGTTGGCAACTTGTTGCGTTGGAACCTCAACATCAGATGGAGGCCCGTCACTATCGGAACCTTTTCACAACACAAAAAGCAAATCAATTCTCAGTATTTGAATACATATATCATTTTTGTGACCTAAGACGGAGAGCGAAGGAGAAAGGGAGATAGAGAGGGAGAGATGTTTTATATCGGCTCACCGGCATCGCTTTCGAGTGCCGAGTTGGCAACTGGTTGCGTTGGCACCTCAGCCAAAGATTGAGGAAGAAGGTCCGCACTGCCGACACCCCCTGCCAACACGAAAGCAAATTAATTCTCAGTATTTGAAGAGATAACATTTTATCTAAGATAGAGAGGGGGAGATTTACCTATGATCCAAAGGTAGTGTTTCGATCTCACGAGTTCGTCGTCCTTTCCAGCTTCCTTATTTGCAAATCGGATGCGGGCCACCGTCGTGTCGTCTTCACGGACGCTGCCGTCTGGAGCTGTCCACGTCGGGGCGCTGTCCAAAATGTAGGCATATCCTCGTTTGTGGAATATCGGTGTGGTGTCAATGACGACGACATCTTTCTGCATCAAAGCAGTATCTTGTCCTTCAGGTCGAGGACGGACGGGCTCGTCTTGCACTGGGGCCTTTTCCGCCGCTTTTTGCAAGTTTTCGACGGACTCAGATACTTTCTCTGGAACGTTCTCCAACAGCAGATGATCTTCGGCTTTGCGAATACTCCCAAGATCTGGAAGATACTGTTGCGATCAAACGGATAGGTGAGAAGCAGCGGAACGCGATAAGCATTAAAATAACATAAAATTGACAGAAGGGGTGAATTTTGAAACCATTACCTCGGAGACAAACGCGGCCCATGTCGAGATGTGCAAAGTCGGTTCAACGATCTGGAGATTATTGTTT